>JANIJG010009779.1:0-14756 GCA_024611175.1 Megaceryle torquata
CTGATCATCCAGACCACACTGCCTCAGTTTAGCCAGAAGGATGCTGTGGGAGACAGTGTCAAATGCCTTACTGAAATAAAAATAAACCACATCCACTGTTCTACCATCACCTATCCACCTGGTTATGTCCTCATAAGAGGCTATCAGGTTGGTCAAACATGACCTCTTCTTGCTAAAACCATGATGACTGCTCCTAATGACCCCCTTGTCCTTGATATGCCTAAGGATAGCACCAAGGATAAACTGCTCCATTACCTTTCCAGGGATGGCGGTGAGGCTTACCAGTCTACAGTTGCCTGGGTCCTCCTTCTTACCCCTTTTGAAGACTGGAGTGACGTTTGTCCTCCTCCAATCCCCAGGCACCTCTCCTGTCTGCCATGACTTACTGAATATGGTGGAGAGTGGCCTAGCAATGACTTGTGCTAGCTCCCTCAACACCCGTGGCTGCATGCTGTCAGGACCCATGGACTTATGGATGTCCAGATTACTCAACTGTTCTTTAACCAGTCCTCATCAACCAGGGAAGACTCCTTTGTCATGCTATCCTCTGGTGTCTCAGATGTCAGGGGCTCCTGAGGACAGTCTCCAGCAGCATAGACAAAGGCAGCATTTAGTAACTCTGTCTTCTTGTGTCCTCTGTTACCAGGGCACCTGCCTCATTCAGCAGAGGACCTACATTTCCTCTAACCTTAGCTTTTCCTGCAATATATTGGTTTAGTTGCAAGGAACACACAGACTGGGATCACAGGCAGAATGGACAGAGTCCTCCTTGGATGCTCTGAGGAAGGAACCAAAAGAGGACCCAAGCCAAGCCAAGCAAAGCTGGCAAAGCAGTCCAAGAGGGGAGAAGATCCCAGAGCCCCCAGAGAGAGAGTGGCTATAGACCCTCCAGATCCCTCTGCTTTATAGGCTGGAATACCTCATTGGTCAGTTTGGGGTCACCTGTCCTGTCCACTCCTCCCTGCAGGTGTGGACTTTCACTTTCCTGCACCCCCAATGTGGTACACAAGATCCAGCAGTGGCCTTGGTCTGCACACCAGTCCTTGGTAGTAACTCTAAACATGGGGTGTTAGCACTGCTAGAAGCAAACACTGTCTGTGAAAAAAAGGCTGTTAACTTCAGAAAGTGCAGTTAGTTAGAAGAACTAAGATGAAAAGTAAAATCACTGAACAGAATTAATTCTGTTCTCACTCAAACAAGGACAATTCTCCATTAAGAGAAACTATAAAATAGACAGGAGCAAAGCAAGACATGTCCATCATCTCTTCAGTAAACTTTAAAAGTCTGAAGCATTTGCAGCTATAAAGCAACCGCCTTCTTCAGTGTTTTCAAATAGCTATTGCAGCCATTCTTATTCAATAACACCTCTTCCCTTAGCAAAAGGGGAAAAAAGTAATGTCAGTGAATAGAAGATATATGATATATAATGTGAATGTTATTGCGTACCTTATTTAACCATTAATCTTTAACCTTCACAAACATAGTGACAAGGTACACTGATACTTGCTGGAGGCAACTGTTCTTTCATACTCACACAAAAGCATTATTTATAGCAGCACTGCACTTCTGAACAACAAAGGAACACGAAACGTGATGAAAGATGCATTGTAACAAGCAATAAAACAGACAGCACTGCATCATTGAATGTTAAGAAAAGGAAGCCACCCAAAAATAACATTGTGATTTAGCTAAAACATGTAAAAATGTAATTAATGCTAAACACATATAAACACATATTCTTACTGAAGTAGTGAAATGGTAGCTTTTATTCAGAAATAAGTATGTTCTTAACCACTCTGCTGACTCAGGATCTAAAGGAGGATGACATTTATGATGATTGCCACAGAATAAAGTAAATAAGACACAGAATAAAGAATAAGACACAAAATAAAATGTTCTACAAGAATAAACAATGTTTTGGGGAAACTGATAAAGCCATCAGACACATAGGCACATCTCAGTCAATAACAACAAATATCACTGACAGAATAAAATCTATTAGAATTCACATCATTCTGTGATGATTGAATTAGTGGCATTCCTATAAATATTCATTTTTCACTTCCACTGAAGTGCTTTTGCTTATGAAAAACTGTTTTAGGAGGCTTAAATATATCTAGGAGCTGTTACAGGTAAACACTTATTTTTTAGCCACAATTTTCATGCAGCACTATAGGGCAACAGTTTACAAAACTCAGGAATGAAACACTGAATTCATATCTTTGGTTTCTATCTTTGCATACTGCCTGTGATTTTCATATATGTGGTAGTCTTTAATATGTGTATATATGCATGTGTGCATGCATATGAATTATCTTTAAGATATGATAGACATAAATTGCAGGAAGGATTTGAAGGTGGAGATTAGGAACAAAAAAAAAATCTCTCATTGTAAGGCAAGGGAAGTTTCTGAGGTAGATTGCCTGAGGATGGCAATGGAAGCCCATCCCAGGGGCTTTTCTAGCTTGGTTACTGAAACATCCATCAGGAAGGATTTAGGAATAAATCTGACTTGCCACACGGGTGGGAGATACAGCTCTTGACATGCTGTTACTCCGTTTCTTCTAATTCTAGGGTAAAAGCTAAGTAGAAAGTATTAGCAAAAAGGAGAATGGAGGGGAAGTAATTCTATCTTCTCTGTACCATGGTGAGGATGCTACATAGGTGAGGATGCTACATAGTTCTTGTACAGTAGTGGCTCTCCACAGTAACTCTTTCTGAGGCACATATTTTTATCACCTCAGCAACAGGTATCAGCTGCCTACATACCCTAAAATCTACAAAACACTCCACGGGACTGGCACAGTCTGAGACATTTCCCACAGGTAACTTAATATCTACAGCCACAAGGTAGTTTTGATTTATTAGGATAAATGCAAATGCATCTGATCTTAGTGGAATTTTGTTCTTTGCACAAGAGGGACCATAGATTTCACTGTCATTTTCACATGTGTAAATTATTTTGGCTTAGCAAAACTAGCTCCTGCTATTAGTCTTTGGTGACGTAAGATAATATATCTGACCATGGGAAGCAATCTTTGGTACAGAGAGCATCTTCACTCATTAAATTAGTTCCAGCCTGAGTCTATAATAATGTGACAGTGTCTTCCCAATGAAAGCCATTTGACTCATACTCTCTAAACACTGAGAATCCGAGCAGCTGCAGAGGTCAGCATCAAAGTGTGAGTCATAAAATAAATGAGTTTCAAACTCCGTTGTGTAATGAATCTGAGCATACAGCCTTCTTTGCACAGAAATAAAGCAAAACCTTATGAATCAAATGAGAAACAGCCAGAAGGAGAAAATTGTTTTCTAGTCTTTGATGTAAGTTCCTGATCTTTTTCAGCTTGAAGACACCATGAAAGTTTTCCAGTGAAGCTGTGTATTGTTTCCAGTGAGTTTAAGCCTTTGCTGATAGCTGTGCTTTGCTTAGTACTCCCACTGATCCCTTAGAAGTTGAAAAACACAGGCATATGTGAATTCCCTAAATCCAGTGAAGTTTAAAAGGGAATTAAAATTATGTTCTTCACAAGCCTGCCTGAAAACGTTTGGTTCCTGGTTGCAATTAAGGAAAGTATATCCTTCTTTATGTGAACAATCTAAAGTGAACAACCTTTTCCCCTCAAAGACATGACACAAAAGGATATAAGAATGTGAGTATTACAGAGCAAAAATAGGCTGCAAGAAAGGTTTCTGTTGATGGCTTTTCCAATGCCTTCATGCTAAATTAATTTCAGGAGGTTTTTAGGTTGCCATTCCACTATCAATTGAAATCAGTGATATTGATATTAACAAGGAATAAAGACTAACAAGTTGGAGTTCTATCATGTTTTCAGTTTTCTGTGAACAAATAGCTAAAGACCAATAAATATTGGCCATTTTTGCACATCTGCTCTATGCTAGGAACTTCTCTATTTCATTCCAGCTACAGTTACAACTGGCACATTTCTCTTATTATTATTTCAGCAAAGTTTGCTTAATTCTGTAGGATTTTCACTACCAATGCCTGGAACCTTGTCTGCAACTCAGGAAATAATCCAGTGCAACATTCAGAAGGGGTTTTGCAATGAAAAAGACCACCATTCAAGTATCAGACATCATCTCTCAACCAGTTGATGTTTTGATCAGTCCATTACACCAATGCTGCAGAATTGACATAAAACACAGTTAGAACTGCATGGTAGTTATTTTTACATGCTCCAAACAGCTGCACAAAATAACATGATGTAAAGAGAAGACAATGAGATTTGATGTATCCCTCATCTGGGGCTTTTAACCACACATTTATTGTTAATGGCAGCTGTAAAAATGATCTGTGCCTGTCAGTCCTAACTGGATTGAAATTATCTAGGTGCAGTGACACTGTTCTCAGCAGTTGACCTTCACGCTAATAGGGCATACCTAATGAATCCTGATTTTCATTTAATAAATAATGGTTCCTTTTCCTGTGGGAAAAGCATTGCAATTTCTTTCCAACTGTATCTCACGATACATTTTATAAGTGGTGCCATTTCATTTAAATATCATAACCCTTGTACATGCTTGACTTTTTTCAGCCAGAAGCAGCACAGAAATATTAGAGATCATTATAGAAGTATTTAATTTTTAGAAAGAATGTTGCTGACAGCAAAAGTATGATGGGCTACTAATCCTTATTTATTGAATATCTCAGTCTTGCACCGAAGAGAATATGCTTTCCTAACCCCTTTTCTCTCCTCAGGGATTCACTTCAAATATACTCAATTTAGAATTTTTTCATTCACATATTGGGCCAGAATCTAAATGGAACAGACCTCCAGGTTTAAGCCATAAATTCTACTCTTAAATCCTCTGTCTTTTAATCTGTGTTTCATGCTACAGAAAATCACCTTCATAACAGCTTCCTTTCCTCCTTTTCAAAAAAACCCCACCAAAAACTATTTTAATCCATGACACCATCTATGTCTTTTCTGTTCAAGTAAACTGCCCCATCCTTTTTCTGAGATTTCTCATTGGGATTTTTTTTTTCCTTTTCCTTATCTACATCTTGTGGGAGATCTAGAATAAAAACATTTCCCAAAGAACAAGATGCAATGTTATTCAGCTTCCACTCTTCTATTTTGTTCTCCTTTATGGAAAGTCAAAGAGGAAGAAAAAGCACAATTAAAACAGTAACGACAGAAAAAGGCACTGTATTTTAAAAATTGTTTAACATTTAAAAGCTACCTAGTCGTAAATTTAAAATTTGATCTTAATCTAACATCATGAAGCACCATGTTTTCAGTAGTATTCCTGACCAGTTCCTTTAAATGAGTTTATGTCCCAGGTTTGTGAAGGATTCCCAGTTCACAAAGGATGGCACTCACATAGCTAATAAGCAAAAGCAATTTTATTCAAGTGCTCACACACAGAGCAATTTTACTTAAGCAAACTCACTTAGTTAACTAACACCCCCACATACATACCAACCCCAAGGTAGGAGACAAGCCACCAGGCAAAAGGAGTGCACGTAGCATAGTGCTCAGGGAGAGGAGTTGGTAGGTCCTAATGCCTTCTGCAGGGCGTCCTGGATCAAGATGTGCATCAAGTCAACTTTCCAAAGCGTTCATCCTCTCTCCCCACGAGAGCGGGATAATTATAGCTCTCATGGCAGGGGCATGGAGACTGCTCCGGTATTGATGCACACATGGCCAGAGGGTCCACAGAGGCTGAGCAGTATTTTTCCACCCACAGTGGCTAACAGTGGTCATTACCCTGCTAGGCATGCATGGGGGTCTTGGGGCACCTCTGGTTGTTGTTACTTCATCAATCTTCAGCTCCCTCATCCCATCCTTGAGGTGTCCTTTTGTTGTTTTGTTCCTGATACTGCTCACCAGACAACAAGGAGTTGGCTAAGACTGGCTGACTGATTCCCCTGTGCATCTGCACATTCCAGATGTGGGAGCAAGTACTGTGCTCTCCAGTGCAGTGCAACAACAGATAGTGGTGTGCTGGAGGGCTGCAACAACAGATCAACATGTTCCATTCTGAACACAGTTTCTTCAGAAGCTTTGAACTAGAAAGCAATTTTAAGATAAACCTACATAGCAGTGCCCAAAAGAAAACAAAAAATACCTACATGGATTCTGCCTAATCACATTACACTTTCAGTATTTTTTTCAAAGAAAGGCTTGTTCCATCAGCTGTGTTGGGTTAAGAACATCTTCAAGAAGCACCTTTTACTTTGAGGTTTTACTGTTACATTAGTTTTGGAGGCATTTTGTTTTCCCATTCTCCCCTCACTCTATTCCTGATTCACTTAGAGAAGAAAAAACCCCACTTTTCTTTTAAACTAGTGTTTCACAGCAACTGTCCTATTATTTTATTTACTGAGCAGCTTCATAAGGTTAAGCACATGGAAATTAATTGTAAATAGTTATACTTAGCTTTAAAAAAAGGGTGATTTTCTAAGTTAAGCTGTCATAACCAATTTACCGTGGGGTAAACCAGGCAAAATGCAGAGAATTCTGAGACTTCCGTCCCTCAGAATGAATCATCAGATTTCTGTTTTCTTAAGTGCTTTGTTCAATCCTTCTTCTAATGAGAGGCAATGGATTTTAGTGAATCATAAGAATGACATTCAGAAAACTTCAACTAAGTAGCTTTGGCATTATAACTTCGGTGTAACTGTAGAGCTTTAGACCTTAGCTACTTAGAAGTTGATCTTCTCATGAAATGATTGAGGTATATGCAGAGCATTCAAGCTTCACTGTGTTGTCATGCAAATTCAACTTATTTAATTATAATTGAACCAATGTTTTATTAAACTGATATATAGTTTCTCCATTTTGTAAACCAAACATAAAATAAACATTTTGTCATTATTCTCTCCTTTCCATTTCCTCCAAACTGATTGATCAAATCGGTTGATAATCAAATTGGTAGCTAATCAGATAGTAGGCAGTTTATTTATATGTCCATGGAATGGAACAAGAGAGACATGTTAATGCTTGCTACATTTCAACTTCAGTTCTCCTCTTTTAGCTTGCGACTCTAAATAATCTACTACTAATAATAATCTACTAAATAAATTTCAAATGTTTTTGAATAAGAATTTCTTAAGAGACAAGCTACCCCTTCTCTTCCTCTCATGGAAGCTTTTTGGGTGTTCCTCTGCCCACTGTTTTTGTACTTCTGACATGGACATCTTCAGCTGCTGAAACTGTCGCTGCTTAAAATTACTGAATTTTATCTCCTCTTTTGTTCGTGGAGATATGTTTCTAATAAAGCCCTAAATGCCACACTGAACCAATCTGAAGTGACAGATGTAATTCATTTGTCATTTCAAGTAGTGCATTTCCACCAATGGCAGGCAGGCAGAAGGGTGCATCATTCCAACACCTTTCCGAGGTCTGTTTCTAAATACTCTTGTTCAGAATATTCTTGGCAGGATTTGTAGCCCATGGGTGGTGAACCATCATGCTGGAGCAGTCCATTCTTGAAAAACTAACTGGACCCTGCGGGAAGGATCCACACTGGAGTGATTCATGAAGGACTGTCTCCTGTGGGTGGGAGCCCATACTGGAGCAGAGAAAATGTGTGAGGAGGAGATGAGTGGTTATCAGCTGACCACAACCCCCATTCTTCATCCCCAAGTGCCTCTCCCCCACTTGGGAGAGGTGGAAGAATCACAAGTGAAGTTGACCCTGGGAAGAATGGGGTGGGGAGGGGGGGTTAAGGTGGTTGCAGTTTATTTCTCACTCTCCTCCTCTGTTATTAATTGGCAATAAATTAAATTTCAATTTCCCAGGTTGAGTCTTGCTTACCCATGACCATGATTGGTAGGTGATCTTGTCCTCATGTTGACCCGATCAGCTTTTTTGTTGTATTTTCTCCTTCTGTTCTGCTGAGGATGAGGAATAAGCGAGAGGTTTGGTGGCCAACTGGCAACCAGACAAGGTCCACCCACGACAGGTAGAGAGAGTTGGGGACGAGAGGTGGAAAGATCCTGCTTTACCTAGTGAGTCATCTAGAGACACATGGAGCTCCTTTTTGCTCTGAGCAGTTCCTGGTTAAGGTGCAAATGTGCTGGTGGGTCTTTTAAAACTTAGCTTGCTTGCTGTTAATTTCTTTAGAGAGTGAACTAAAAAAAAAGATATAATCTAAGCAAATTGTTTTGAAAGAAAAAAAAAACAACTTTATACGTATACAAGTGTCACTTAACGCCAAAAGAAACATTTGGCTCCCCACCTGTGATGGAAAGGACAAATTCCTTAATGACAGCAAAAGCACTTCAAATGCCAGCTCTGCCCTGACAGAGTTTGAATAGCAGAGAGGCATAACAAACCCGGATGTGCTAAGCATCTCATGGCCTTGAAAGAGAAGCAAGGGTTCTCCTTGTGTTATGACAAGCATTTCTAGAAAAGAAGTACATCTTAAAATAACCTCTAATTTTATGAGAAGCAGGTGCACCCAAATTTTACAAGGATTTTGCTAGAGGCAACAGGTATGACCTCTGCTTCACGCGTTGATCTATATAATTGAAGAGATGCAGGCTGGACCAGCCAGGAGGAGTGCTGCACTCTTACTTAATGTGTGTTACTGTTGCCAAGTAACTAACATAAATTTAGTGCAATAGTCAAATACTGCCATAAGTCAAAAGCTCCCCTCTAGCTAGCCATCAATCTTGAAATTAGTTGCTGAGAAACACCACTTTTTCATAATTTTATACAATGGAATATTGGTTTATTCCTCTTATTTTCCTCTATTTCTTTCTCCTCCCATCCTAATGTGGGCAAATGTGACAAAAATACTTGCTGGTCTGTCACCATTTCTTTAACACTAAGTTATCTATCATTGTTTCTTTTGACACTAAGTCAACAGCTATTATTCTAAGTCCAATGTGTTGGAATATTGCTCCCTGATCAGCTAGAAGAACCTAGAGTCAGACCTTCCAAGAGTTTCCTTCCTCTCTTTTCCTGCCACATTCTACCAAACTAGTTGTGCTTACCGATCCAGAACTGTGCAGGTTTTAAGTCACTTGTCTCAGGTGTTCAGAGGAAAAATGTATCTACATTCCCCAATGTACAATGGAATTGGGTGGGAAAATGATAGGACGTCCTACTAGACTGCAGAACTCTGCAGCTTTCCAACCTAGGGGCTATAAATAAGCTGAGGGTTTGTTTTTTTGGTTGGTTTTTAGTTTGGTTGGTTTGTTTGTTTGTTTGGGGTTTTTGTTGTTGTTGTTGTTGTTTGGTTTGGTTTTTTTTGTTTGTTTGTTTTTTTGTTTGGTTTGGTTTTGGGGGGGGGAGGTTAAGGAAAACCAAACCCCTTTCACACAAAGGTTTTAGATATTATTAGGGAAAAACATTACATGTACAGAACCTCCGTATATGGAAAGTCCCATTGGGCTCAACGGAAATGCAAAGACATGTTTATGCGACCTGACATGGTGAGACCTTTGTGAAAGTTATTCAAGTTTTTTAAGCACTCCGAGAGCTTTGTGTAGTGGCACTACATAAGTGCAACCCACAGGAGACATCTTACCTCTACTGAATTCAATGACAGTTTCCTCTAGAGAGTAATAGATGTCAGGATGTCTTGAGCCAGGATACACAGAGACTGGGCTTCTAAAATATGGTTTAGCCTCTCAGAAGGGAGGAAAGAGTTCAATCATTCAGGTTCAGCTCAGGCTTCAGTTCATTGCTATTTTAATAGATTCAGGTTCAGTCCCCATTCAACCCACCATAATTGGAGAGATGGAACTTAAAATGGAAATACTAGAGGTCTTAGACTATTTTTAAATTTCATGTTACAAGACTTCTGCAACTTAAAAATGTATTTGAGAAATTCATAGATGAATTGAGGAGCCTGATACAACATATTTTTTATTTGCACAGTTGTTTGAGACTTCAGAAAGACTTGTTAACACTAGATGCTAGCAACATGTAGCTACACAGTAGAACAGTTTTTGCTACTCGATGCAGCCAAGTCACTTCATTTCAGTGATGGCCCCAGAGTTAGGAAGGTGTGTTGTGTTGTCTACTGGGACTTGGTCCACCTGCAATGCATCAGTCAGATTCTTCTTCAGATCATTCCTCCATCCAGATCTCTGTAGAGTTCATGAAACCTTAAAATTGGAAAAAAGAAAATCCATCTCTTCACCTGTACTTTCAAGGTCAGGTATGCTTAACATTGATTCTGTGGTGTTATTATTTTTCTTTTCTCAGCAAAGGATGTCTCTGTTCCTTCATGTGCATGTTAGACAAAACTATGCTACCACTGCACAAATTTGAGACCAGGACAACTACCTTTGAGCACTATATACATCTGATCAAATGCATATTTTCAAACAGTGTTTGTTTTTCATCTTTTTTCATTGACATTTATAAAGCTCCAAGAGAAGAAACAACCCAATGGTTACAACTGACCTTTTAATAAAATACTGTGAGGTTCCCCATAGCACTACTCACATTGGAGAGTCTTCATTGTTGTCTTAGCAGGCTACAGCACTCACATAATTCCTTCAATGGTATCCCATGTTAATTTCTGATTCATGATAATCAATTCAGGTCATTTTAGATGGCAGTCAGCTGTTCTATATGGTGGCAGAAATCCATGGGCTCAAAGAGTTGTTCAAAGATATTTTAATTTGAACGTCATTTACTGGGAAAACTAAGAGGGCTTTTAGCTTGCTTTACTGGAAACCGAAACCAAAACCAAAACCAAACAAAAAGGAAAACCATCACCAGCAACAAAAAAACCCAACAAAAAAGCCCCCCAAAAAACCCAACTAGTTTATTCACACTGTTTTTTCAATTCCTCCTTAGCTTTTGAGTTCACTGTCAACTTGCAATCACATGTGTCAGGGCAAGACAGAAAGTTCCAACAACTTCATGAACATCAGCTGTAGAAAGCACTTGTGCCACTAGAGAGGATCCACAAAGGGAAATTTTATTCTTTTTTTTCTGCTGGAATGATTTTCCATTTTCCTGAACTAGAACAGGCCACCAGTATATACACATAGGCATGCACACACGGAAGACCAACAAAATGCATGGTACAGCCACCAAAAATGAATGAACAATCTATTTCATGTGGCTGCTTCTGCCCAGCCGAAGGTGCACAGACAGAAGGGAATGTAGGAGACCACTGTAGTGAATATAGTACTGTATCACAGAATGAGTTTTTAAATACATTCATATCATGCCTTAAGAATTATATAATTATATATATTAATGACTGTTATCACCATTGTTATACATCTCAAGCCTTAGTAATTTCAGCATTTAGTCAAAGTTTCAAGACCTAACAGTATAGGGTCAGTTATTTTGCAGGATATTAATTTGTAAACACTTAGAGTGAGTGAATCTCAGAGGACACAGGAGATAATTTGCTGCACTTTTTGAAGTAGTGGCTAGGAAATACAAAGAAGTGACCATGAAATGCAAGGTTTGTGTTGCAGTAGCCTTCTTGGATATGGATTTAACCGAGAATGTGTTGTTAAAGGCAGAAGTTACTTAGGATTTGAAAGACAGACAAATGCAGTAGATTTCCCAGGTTGATGTATTTGACCAAGGTTTCACACTGTCAGAGTGTTGCTTTGGTTCTCTCATTAAAACATTGAATTTGTTTCTTTACTTCAGCACTGTCAACTCAAAGAACATTCCCAAGGAATTCCATTCTTTCCCTGACTGCAGCTCAACTGTTGCTGTAACACAGACTGCAGATATCATTTTATGAATAAACCAGAGGCGGGAGAGATTTCTGCTTACATTTTCACAGGATTGAATTAAGGATGGAAATGTGTTATTTGAATACTAACAGTAAGAACTCTGAGATGCTGCACAGTGGTCTTGATCTGTGCCTGGCCCTTCCACTTCAAAAGCCAATGTCATACACAAGATTTCTCCTACCTCTGTATGTCCTAGGAATTGGATTGAGTGAAAAATGCCCTCCCCACAGACCCTGAAATGGCAAATGGTGGCCTTGTGTTTTTGTACAATCACCCCCATTCCATTTATCACTCCTCCAGTCAACAGCTGCATTGGCCCTACTGGGACAATTCTACCACATTCAGACTTGTAATTCTTGACATCTTGCACTATACTAATCTGAAAACAATACTGGACAAAAGCTTTCATGGTTTTGTTTGCTTTTTACAAGCCACATTGATCATTAAAACTTCCACACAATCATTTTACTGAGCAATTTTAAGCAAAGAAGTGCTTTCATTAATAATTTTAGTGAGGTGGTTTGTCTTGTGCTGAAATCATTCAAGTCTTATCTGAGAGCAATTTAACATGCTAGACTATATTTCCTTCAGTGTCAGAGTTAAAGGCTATTATCCTGATTCAAATAGTTATTTTTTAACTCTTTCAATGGTACTGTTTATGGAAAAAACATCTCCAATACAGATTAATATTGCACAACCTTTTCTGCACTGTACATGTGTTTTGAGTTACTCTGCCCTTAGGACACTAAGAGTACAAGACACTGCAGATATCTTGGGGTGACAAGAGAAGACATCTTTGGCTAAATGTGTATTACGTTCTTTTTAATATATATGTCTCTTCCACAGAGGCTCTTGGTGCTCTCCTGGAGCCATAGAAGCTGCACTATGGGGTCTATTCAAGTTCTTGCCCACTAGCCACAATCAGTAGACTAATCATCTGTCTTTCTCACTGATATGGGATCCTACTTCATCAATCCCCCTTAGCCACAGTCTTCCCTCAAGACCATCTTCACAGGATCACAGGATGTCAGGGGTTGGAAGGAACCTTGGAGATCTTCAAGTCCAACCCCCTGCCAGAGCAGGATCTAGCACAGGTCACAAAGGAACACAGCCAGGCAGGTTTTGAAAATCTCCAGAGAAGGAGACTCCACAGCCTCTCTGGGGAGCCCATTCCAGTGCTCCGTGACCCTTACAGTAAAGAAGTTCCTCCTCATGTTGAGGTGGAACTTCCTGTGCTCTAGCTTACATCCATTACCCCTTGTCCTATCACAGGGCACAAGTGAGAAAAGGCTGCCCCCCCCCCCAACACTTAGCCCTCATATATTTATAAACATTTATTAAATCCCCTCTCAGTCTTCTCCAGAATAAAGAGCTCCAGGTCTCTCAGCCTTTCCTCATAAGACACGTGTTTCAGTCCCTTAATCATCCTTGTAGCCGTCTGTTGGACTCTCTCGAGTAGATCCTTGTCCCTGTTGAGCTGGGGGGAGCCCAGAACTGGATGAAGTATTCCAGGTGAGGTCTCACTAGGGCAGAGTAGAGGGGGAGCAGAACCTCCCTCGATCTGCCCTTGTGGATGGGGAAGCAAGAGATGTACCTGTGAATCTTAATCCCCAAATTAGATTGGAAACCATTGAGGCAAGGGATGGAAATAGCCCTAGATCCTCTCTGGCAGCTGAAGGGGACATGGGTGCATAAGCTGGTAACTTTAACGAGCTGGAATTCAAAATATGCCTGACTTAAAACTCCAGGCTGGGGTGTGTATGGACTGGGGCTAAAGCTCAGCTCCAGCCCCTTCTGTTGAGATTTACAGTGCTGAGACTGATACTGTGAAGATTTTAACCACACAGTGTCCTGTCATGACAAAATGACTTCATGCAAGGGTGGGATTCCAGCTATGGCCAGAGAAAAATATAGTGTAGGGTATGAAAAATAGCTGTATGGTTCTTATTCTTGCTGGTCAGAGAACAGTAGAAACTCTCATCCAAATGGGAAGGCTGGCTTGGGCACCACATGAACTTTGCACTTGGGTGATCATGGGTGGCTGGATTGATAAAGAATGAGCCAGAGAGACAAATACGCATATGGATGAAAATAAGAACAGGTAACGGATTAGTGTAAGTTGCAGTATATTTCTTCCTACTGATGAAAAGCTAAGAGTGAGTTATAGATCTTTCCTCGCAATAAGAACAGATAAAATCATTTATCTATAAGATACTGAGATATTATTTAGGTCTGCATTGGTATTAATCTGTCTCTTTGCATTTCCATCCCAGTCCTTCAGCAAGTGAAAACACACTGGTTAAGGATCCTAAAGGTTTCATCTGTGGATGAAGTCTTAGCTTTTATTGTAGGGAGTTGAAAGAGGACACAGTTGTTCTAGTGTCTTAAGTAAAGGTGATAAGACTATGCATTACCAGAGCCTAAAACTTCATGTGTTCAGCTTATTAATGTATGAGAAGCAATTCCTGTAAGTGTTACCAGATCTGTTTACTGCTCTGGAATAATTGTTTAAAAAATAATAAGAATAAAAGAGGATATCTGTACAAAGACAATACCACCACCTGACAACTTCTGATGTAAGAAAAGCCTTCTCCCTTTGACTTCTTGGGAGACACTGGCATGTCAGGTGGGTGTGCTCAGCCCTTTCATTCCTGCACTCAAGGTTCTATAACATTTACATATCTCAGAGAGATGACATAGCTACAGGACACATGTGTGAGGGTGGTCAGCTGAGGCTTGAAAAGAGTAGCTGGGATAAAAAGCAGCATGTGTTTGTCAACTGGGAAAGATTAGAAGATTAGAGCACCTGATTTTACAGCTAGAGAAATGTCTTTCATGTGTTTAGAAAAGCCTGCTGGCATTGTTATAATATTAATTATAATTATTATTAGTTTATTTATTAAAGGCTTGTTCCTCAACCTGCTTCCCCTGTGCTGCCAGCTCTGATCTGGCCCCACTCAGTTGTCTTTCTTGTGCTTTGTATGTCAGAACTGAGGAGGACCGCAAGGCTGGGGGGCAGGTCCCCTCCCCTCTGGTCTCACAGGGCTATTACTGACCTTGCTTC
>JANIJG010009781.1:0-12145 GCA_024611175.1 Megaceryle torquata
GGCGGTAAATTTTTTTTTTTCGTCCCGGGAAGTGGGTTTTTCCCCCAGGGGTTTCCCCCCCCCCCCCCCACATTGACAGCCAGCATAACTTTTACTTGTGTACTGGTACTGTATTGATTTTAATGTGTATTTTATCGTCTTGAAAAAAGGAGCCATAAGATAAATGTATCCAAAAGTCTGTCTTTAATCTCTGTGAAGGGTGTTAGTCTGTATTGTTTAAAGAGATTATTACTACTAGGAAAACTAGTGTTCTTATTAGTAAAGGTTATGAAAATTGATTACAAAATTAATTCTACAGAAAAAATAACAGTTTTCTAATGTCTTATCTCTCTCTTTTTAAGATTGATATTTTGTTTGCAAGATTAGCACTGCAAACTATTCCTGAGGATTTAGACCTACGAGATGATAGCCTACTTAAAAATTTAGACATTAGATGCATACGAAGTCTTAATGGTACGTATATAAATTTTGCGTATAAATTTCTAATCTAATATTTTAATAAGTATCCTAGATTGTTTGATACACTCGTTTATTTGTGGACTTGACTGAAAATATAGCAACACCATATATAGAACTGGCATGACTTCATTTCCACCTATCTTTTTGGAGAGAAGCATTGTTTATTGTTGGCTAGATTTTTTTGTAAATTTCTTTTTTTCTTTTGGGTAGTAAATGGTACTGTCAAGAAATTAAAGGGACTTTCAAGAATTTTTTTGGAGCGCTTTTTATTTCTATAAATAAAGATGTGTGCATGTTTCTTAATTTGTGTGTGTCTTAATATACATGAACATAAATAAAATTGTTTCAATACACCAGGGGTATCAAAATGCTGTCAGATTGAGGTCAGGCCTTTAATAGTTTACCAACTTGTATTACCTTTAACTTTTCTGTAATACTATAGCTTAAATAAAACCAACCAAACTTTCAGCCTTATATGCAACTTCGAAGGGAAGAGAGGTATGTTAGATATCACTCATCCCAGCTGAAAACTTGATAATTTAAGATTACAACAGCAATTTCAACTATTTTGTAAAATTTACATTTGTGAAGTTGCAAGAATCCATGCTTTCTTCCTACTTGCTTTGCTCCTAATCTTAGATAATACTTTTTTTCATGTAACCAGCTCTCTTGATCTGTTTAGTAACAATGAATAATATCGTGAGTGTAACAAAAAAACCCAACCCTTTTAAGCCAGAAAATATCCCATCAAAGTAATGATACAACTTGTGTGTTTAAAAACTGTTCTGTCTAGCCTGTTCTCATAAACTCATACAAAGCTTTGACCTGTGATTTCCAGATTTTCTGTAGGTCCATGAAGACTCATGCTTTTTAAATTTTTTCTGCATGTTCTATGATATACTGCACGTAATCCTGTAAAAGCATAATTAAAACTTGTTTGCTCCTTAAACACCTTGTACAGTTCATTAATAAAAAAAATCAAATAGCAGTCCAAAACTGTAACTGTGTGTGAATTGTCTTCCTGAGTGCTGCTATAAAATGGTGAAAAAGAAGATAAGGGGAAGTTATGAAAAAATGAAACTAACTTCCACCATGCTGATCTAATAAATTTGATAGCTTTAGTGGTGAGGAAGGGTAAGCAAGCAAAAAACTTCAGAGGTAGCAAGTGTAATGGAGTCTTTTCTTTTGACAGGTTGCCGGGTAACCGATGAAATTCTGCATCTAGTACCAAACATTGACAACTTCAGGTTAACACTGAGAGCTATCAAACTGTGGGCAAAACGTAAGCACTTTTAAATAAAAATTTTTGAAGCTTTCATTACCTCTTACAGTTACTGATAACTCTCTCCTTTTGTCTCTTTCTCCTCAATCCACAGGCCACAACATCTATTCCAATATACTAGGTTTCCTTGGTGGTGTTTCCTGGGCTATGCTAGTAGCAAGAACCTGCCAGCTTTATCCAAATGCAATAGCATCAACTCTTGTACATAAATTTTTCTTGGTATTTTCTAAATGGTATGTTTTATTTTTTGTTGTTGGGTTTTTTTTTGTTTGCTTTTGGTTTTGTGCGGGTTTTTTGGTTATTTATTTTAAATTTAGATTACACTAAAATAAAATTGTTTGTAGACACTAAATTTTAGTCCTGTTTTTATGGTATCATTTTCAACTGTTACCAGATAAAGGTGATAGTTACAAACACATTTCTTGCTGCCATAAAGTTGTTAGGTTGAGTTTTTCAATACAGTATCCAAATAAATTCCAATTATTTGATTAATTTTAAAAAAGTATTTGTTGTAACTCAACATTATTCTTCACGTAATCTACTTACGTAATACAAAATAAATTTTGGAGCATCTGCTCTTAACCCTTTTAGGACTCAGATACTGGGATGATGTGAAAAGGAAGTGCATTAGAGTCTGGTTTAAGCACATAGCTTAAAGACAGTTGAGGAGAACCAGTGGCAAAAGTCTGGGTTTTAATCTTGTCAGTGTGGAGGGGTAGGTGCTTTGGAATTACATAGGGCTTCATACTTCTGAGTTAGTTACCTGAAAAAGATGATTTGAGTAACCCTGAGGGGATCAGTGGGAAGGTTCCAAGTAAATTTAGAATGAATAGGACCAAAGTATACTTTACAGATTACAAATCAATGCTCTTTTTCTTGAAAGAACATGTCTGGGTACCTATATACTTCATGAGACATAGACAAATTTTAAGAATTGTTGTACCAAGTTTGTGCTTTACTTATCTATAGTGTCTTTCCTTTAATGTGAAGATAATTTTCACAGTTTCACTGTCGTGAATCCATAGGATTTATAGCCTCTCTGAGGTACCTAATGTTCAGTAATATCTTGCCGCACTAAGATAATAGAGGAAAATTGGTTGCAAGCTCTGCTTAATCTGTTCCTTACAGTGCTGTCCATTTTATATGTGCATAGTATAGAAGCATTAATGTACAAATACCAAGAGATTAACTGAGTTCTCTTTATAGGAAAATAACTACTTATGGGAGTAGAGACAACTTGAATAACAGAAGTGTTACTTTTCTTTTTTTTTTTTTAAGTATTTCATTCAGTATGTTGTGTTTTTTTGTCGTTTTATTTTTTTTAATACATATGCTTTGTAACATGCTATAAACATACTAGTTACTTCTTGTGTAGTTTGTCCAAGAAACAGCTAGCTTGAAGATGGACACTATGTCAATCTTCATAGTGGAATTTCTCTTTTGTAGCTTTAAATAAAGAAAAAATTAGAGGTATTTACTTTAGTTACCGAAACGAGTAGTTATAAAACTCCAAGACTACAGAAAATTCACTGTTCTGATGCCCTGGAGAAGCTAATTACAGCTGTATTGTAGTTCAGCAATTTAAACCACCCCGGATCAAACAGCTTAGTCTTGAGAAAATGCTTTAGTGTGAGAATGGAGTTGAGAAGGATCACATTCAAAAGTATTGTTTGTTGAACATATGTGGTTGTATCCAATAGTCTTATTCAGTGCTACAATCTTTTTGAACAGGGAATGGCCAAATCCAGTGCTATTGAAACAGCCAGAAGAATGCAATCTTAATTTGCCTGTATGGGACCCAAGGGTTAGTGTATTATTTTTTCCCCTATAAGTACAATAAATTCAGTTTCTTAAAGAGTCCTAGGTGAACTTCATTTTGGGTTTATTAAACTTAATATTTTGGTATTATGTCTTTATATGTAACCTCTAGTTCTCCTGAATCTGGAACAAAGTTAGTTTAATTTTCTAAACTGACCACTTGAAGCACACTTTGTGAACAATGTACTTCTAAGTTTTGCATTAAGTGATCTTAATAGATATTCCATGTAATTAGATATAAGCCTTAAAGCAATGCATTTTTGAAAAACTGCTTATTTTAAACCAGTTTGCTTCTGACTTAAAACCTGTTACTTTTGCAAGTATACTGAATTCACTTCAGTGCAGCAGTCACAGCTGGATAGGTTTGGTTCCATAGAATTGTAGTAATTTGTCTTTTCATCTTGGACCAATGAATATCATAACTTGAAGCCTTTTCAGTTGTTTTGTGTATTATATATAATATTTGATCTTGTTATTGTAGCACGTACATTAAGGATATTGGGCACAAACGTCCTTGAGGCAATCAGTGAAATGGATTGCAGCAGATGCACAATTCACATTTGGAGGTTTCCACAGGGCATAGCGTGAATGTGTTCAGTGCTGTTTTGTCAATTTTAGAGAAGTTAACTAATGATTAACTGATATATTTTTTTGGTGAAAAGTGTGAGCACCAGAGGTTGAGTTGTATGCCCTTTTGTACTTCATATCTGTTTTTCTGGTTGACAAAAGTCCACATATAAATAATGTGAGACAGTAGAAAAAGTGTTCTTGAGTCTTTAGTGTTATTCCTGGAATAGGGGGTTTGAGGTCAATGGGATGAAAAATGTCTGTGGTGTAGTGGCTCAACAAAGTGAGGTGAGTTAATGACAGAGCTTTGTCTTTACCATCCACAAGATTGCTACCGTAATACTATTTAAAATATATTCTCAGTGTGTTTTGTTCCCTTCTTTTTGTTCTCTGTGTGCTGTTTAATAAAAGATACATAAACACAAGTGATGATTCTGTCAGGTTTCCTAGAGCCTCTCATCTAAAGCTGGCTCATTATTTTCAGTAATGTTGCACAAATAAAGTATAAAATATTTTTCACAAGATCTGAAGACAGTTGTTGCTCATGGTGCTCATGTGGTGATTAGGTATCTTTGTTTTGATGTGATCACAGACTATTTTCTATTAAAAAAAGAGGGGTTTTGTTGTTGGTTCGCTCCCTCGCCCCCTCCCCACCCCATGCCCCTGCCCCGCTCCGTCCCTGCCGGAACAACATCTCCATTTTAGGAGCTCGGGTCGTACCATCCAAAACTCCCGTCGAGCGGGGGAGGAAGGCGGGGTGCGGGCAGCGGGCGGGTGCGAGCTGCCGCAAAGACCCGCTCGCTAAAAAAACCCGCAGAGACCCAAACCGAGCAGAGGGGACGGGCGGCGCCGGGCCTCGCTGGGCTACGCGGTGTCGCTTCTGTCTGTCCGTCTGTCCCGTGTGTCTCTTCCCCCCCCTCCCCCCCCCTCCCGAGCCGAAAGTGCGAGGGCCACGTGTCCCTGCCCGTCGGCCGGGAGCGCGGCGAGCCGGGGGAGGGCCCGGTGCCCGGATGTCGAGCCGAATGAGCGAGGGGGGACGCGGGGAACCGGCGGCCGGGGGCTCGGTGACGTCCTAAGAAGGAGGCACGGCCGCGGCTACCGGGAAGCGGACGGCAGATGGAAGAGCGGATTTTGACAGGGGGTTAGAACCTGGGCAGCTTGGGGGAAGAGCGAGCTCATGGACGGAGGACGCTCGGCGGTATAAACTTCCCGATGGCTGCCCGGTCGGGGTACGGCGTTAAAAGAACCCGCAGCGGTGGGGTCAGCGATGCCCCCGCCCCCTTTCGGGCGCAGTTTGCTGGTGTTTTTCCCTCCCCCCCCCCCCCGCGGCCTCACAGGAACGCGTCCCGGGGACGTTTTGTTCGCGTATTTTTGTTCGCCGGAGCGTCCGCTGCCTTCTCGCAGCGCGAACTTTTCTTTTAGCAGGAAACCCCAAACCTTAATCGCTCAAATTTCTCCCCCACCCAACAAGTTTACAGCTCTTTGAAACGGAATCTTCTCCCTTGTGGACCTGTCGCGTTAGGTCGGCTGTTCGCCTGGTAGGTTGTGAGGTCGGCTGTTCGCCTCTTGGGTTGTTTGCCTGGTCGGCTGTTCTCCTCTTGGGTTGTTTGCCTGGTCGGCTGTTCTCCTCTTGGGTTGTTTGCCTGGTCGCCTGTTCGCCTCTTGGGTTGTTGTCCCGTTCAGTTGGTCGTTTCCCCCCCTCTGTAGCCAGAACAGTGTAAACAGGTTTCTGTGATTGCTCAGGGCAAGATTTTAACAGGTACATGGTTTCTAGTTGGTTGGACTGGAGGTCTGGCTGTGGAAAATGGCAGCAGGTTGTGTCTGCCTGTCTGCCAAGCTGCTGGGTGGCTGGGAGGGTAGGAAGTGGTTGTAGAGAAGAGCGTGGAAAAAGGATGATCTTGCTGTCGGGGAGCACAATTCACTTCTCTCGGTTAAATACTTTGTGTTTTTAAAGGAACAACTTCTTGCCTGCCTGGGGTGGGCATCCCATCGAAAGTAAATTTCCCACTCGGCGTGAGGGAGGCAGCTTAAGTGAGTATTTGATGAAGCAGTGCTATTTAGGGTACCTGTTAAATGCCTTTTAGCTTTTATGATGCTTTAATGGGCGTTTCAGAAATGCCAAAGAAAGCAACTCGCTTTATTTTATTTTATTTATTTTATTTTCTGCTTTTTAGTCCCATACCAAAGAGCCACCTTGCTTCCCTTTCCTCCAGGCGAGTGGGGTGGGAAGAAAAAGAAATGAAAATAAAAAAATGGTGGCATATCCTAGCTTGAAGTTTGGCACTCGCCGGGTATTTTCACAGCGGTGTTTTTCCGCAGGTTGGAAGCCAAGAGCTGGCTTTAAATTACAAACTGCAAAATGACAGCGCCCTGAGGTTTGGGGAGGAAGGATGGGAAGATTGATTGCTTCGTTAACAGCTGAACTCTTCTCTAGCTCCCACTGCCTGCTCTCTCTGCAGAGATTAGGACTACTTAACAAAGAGGCAAAGGTTTAATTTTTCAGCACTTTTTTTTTGGCTCTTTTTTGGGTTTTTTTTTCTTTTGTACAATCATTTCTTCGTGTGATTTACTGAGCTGCATTATCAGAGCATTGCTTTAATAGGCCAGCATGCTAGGAGAGGATACAGCGTAAATCTTGGTGCTGCTGACTGGCTTTGAAGCTTGGCTTGGCTCCAAAGCCAAGGGACGTGCTTGATGTCTCGGAGGTCGCACAGCTATTTTCTTGGGTGGCAGGAGGGCACCTGGGAACCGAGTCCCCGGCAGCAGACCCCCCAGCTTTGGCAAACTGGCTTAGAAAGGGCACGGCTGGTACCGGGGGTCGGCAAACCACATCCCTCATCTGTGATGTGGACAGCACAGAGAATAAAGTTTTCTATGCTGAGTGGCTCAAAGTGAGGATAAATGGAGCAAGGGCCGGGGCGGTGGGGCCGAGTACCGTGGGGAGAGGTCTGTGCCCCACACCTGCTGCTGGAGATGGGCATGGGGACAAGATGGGCCATTCTGTAGCCCCCCCACCCCGCCTCTCCGCCACCCTGCGTGTTGGCTTTTGCTGTTGTCAGGATGCTGCCAGGCACTTGAGCTGTAAATCTGTGTCAGAGCATTTCAGCGTAATGAGTAAGAAGGCAGCCTCTGTGTGCTTGAAGAGAGGTGTTCGAGTCTCTGATCATTGCTCATTTTAAGACATTTTAAGGAGAGTAGGAGTGAATCTGAGCAGCAGAAATGAATCTCTTGCAGGAGAGAGGTTACATTTGCCAGAAAGTGCTTCTGATGTCCCTTTTAGGGGGGTACAGGTCAGCGGGTGGTAAGGTCAGCGGGACATCCAGCTCGGTCCAAGAGATTTGTGCTTTGTGAGTGCATGGGAACTTGTATTCCAAGTGAAGGGTGAATTCATATTCACGAGAAATAATTGGGAGTTAGACTGTGTGGGACTAAGGAGCCACACATCTCCAAGGTTCATTTACCAGAATTCATTTACCAAAACATGTCAGAGGGTTTTACTCTGCTAGGTACCTGACAAAAGATGTGGCTGAGGTTTTTTTCGTGTCCATTTCTCCTTTGTAAAAACATAGAAACAATTTCTGCGAGCTGGGGAAGTGGCCGATGAGGTGGCATGCTGATGAGGTGGTATGATACAGAGCACTGTAGCATTTCTGGGTATCCTCCCATCTGCTTGGCTTTGCTATTTCTCGCCCTCTCCGTATTGCAGCTGGTGAAAAGGATGTGACACTGGGGGTAATGATTGTTTGGGGACAAGGAAAAAAAAAAAAAGAAAATCCTGCAGCCTTTCTTTAGCTTCAGGGCTGTGATCCTGGGCTGCTCACCCAGTGTTTGGGGTTCACCCCTTTGAAGGGTAAGGGATGCAAGTTGATAAACCGCGCCTGTTGCTGCTCTAGAGTATTTGAAAAGCTGTCATAGTGATGACTGAAAAGCTGGTGTGCTAATGGATTCTCTAACATTTATTTTTAAACAGTAAATCTTAAGAAATAATGACATGAGGAGTGGCATATGTTTTGTTTCTGCTGGTTGAGAACACTCAGCTTCTACCAATGGCTGCTGTCAGTAGTTTAGAGCCATTAGGTGGAGGAATTATCCTCTAGTTAGCTTTGGTTTGTGTATAATGCAGCTTTTCCTTGTATTTTTTTGAAGTTGCTAGCAGAGCTGTAGGTTTGCAGCTCTAGCTTTCGATGCAGTTGCTTCTGGAATGCGTGGATTATCCGATGCCTGTAGCGTCTGCGGGCGACGGGGCTCGTGTCAGGTTTGTGTGGTGTATTCAGGAACCACAGTGTGAGCAGAAGCAGAATTGATCTGAATGAGGACAAGTTTACTTTCTTATTTGATGGGTCCCATGCTGTTGAGCTGCTGGGAGGTGTGTGGGACAGGCTGGCACTCGCTACCAGCTACTCCCAGCAAGGCTCCCTAAGCGAGTGGTGGAACCCCTCTCTCTTCTCCTTCCCTCTTCAGGGAAACATCTGCTTTGCTGCAGCAATGGCAAGCTGAGGACCTTTAGGTGAACAGCTGCTTTTTTGAACATGTAGGCTACTTGCCTTAGACCTGTTGGGATCATTTTAAATGGGCTGTTGACCCTGTTGGTCGTGCTTATTTTATGTAAAATTGGTGGATAGATGAATACTTTGTTACAGAGTCAAAGGATTCCCAACTGCCCTGTAACTTGCCTTTTGATACGGTCCTGATCAGCACGATTGGAGAATTACTGCAGTTTCTTTGTAGGTAGCTGGATACAGTAGCACCACCAGAACAATGAGAAATCTGAGGGTTGTGCTCTCATCCCTGCTGAGCTCCCCTCGCCCTTCCTCAGAAGGGAAGGGTGATGGTGGGCAGCAGGCTGGGAGACCCTCTGCCAATATTAGTGATGCTGCATTCCAGTCAGTTGATGTAGGTGAAGAAGGGTTGAAACAATGTCTTGTTGGAGTTTACCTGCCTGTTAAAAGCTCAAACACCCTGTCAACTGTTGTTGCTTTTGCTCCTAGCCCTGCTTGTAGAAACAGAACCCTATTTTCTCCAGAACAAAAAAGCCCCGATGACCCACAGCATGTTTTGCAGGCTGCTGGGTTATTTGTTCTTTTTACTTCCCAATTCCTTATCTGCTGGATTTTCTGAACTTAGAGTCTATTGCAGCTAAAGCTCAGAGAAGAGATGCTCACAGGGAAGAGGATTTTTCAAGTAGGTTTATTGGGGTTTGGTTTTGCAGGATTTTTGTCGGGTGTTTGGTGATAGAGTTTGGTTTTGTTTGGTTTGTTTATTGGTTGGTTGTGTGGGGATTTAGTTTGTTTGTTTGTTTTGGTTGGGGGTTTTTTTGGTGTGGTGTTGGTTGGTTGGTTGGCTTGTTTGGTCTGTTGTTTTGCTTTGTTTTCCTGAGGAGATCCCATGTTTTTATAATCCCTTGAAAACTTGTAAAATACTTTTATCATGCTGTACCAGAGCTGGTATGGAAGGGAATGTTACCTTAGATCACTTAATTTTTCTGGGTCTGAATCTATGATCTTCTCACTGCTTTTCATGTGAAAATAATTCACTAGTTCAACTGCAAGATGCAGCATGAATAGCAGGAAGCAAGCTTTTAATGAGCTGCATAAATTCTCCTCAGTGCAGTCACAGTGAAGAGCAACATGAAGCTTTAAAAGCCTTTAAAATACAACAGAAAAGCTGTTTCAGGTAAAATACATGGGAATGCTACAAAAACCTTGTGCTTCATGAGGTGGACTACCCTGAAGTGAGGAAGAGTTCTCCAAGTGCAAGTTGTCTTCCTAAGGTTTGACTTAGGCATAGGGTAGTTGGGAGCACAGAGGCTGCTTTAGTGCCTAACTCACAGGCAACATGATGAGTTACTTTAAATTTAGAGATCCTGAGCCTCAACAACAACCAAAAAATAAATAGGAAAGTACTCAGCCTGTTCAGGCTTGAACACAGAGTGGATATATATATTTATTTTTTTTCCCCCTCTGTGGTATGTTACAGTGGGGAAAAAATAAAATAAAAATACTGGCCGTGTTCTGTTGTGCAATTTTGGCTGCTGTGGTTCATCTGTGTCCATGATAAAAATGAGAGGACACACGTAGTGCTGGCTGGGGTGGAGCAACTGGCTGAGGCAGATACCGTTCCGTAATGCAATGTTATCATAGGTGGATTTAGAGCTGCATTGCTCCAGCAGAATGCTTTTATGGGGAGCATAAGAGCTACTGCCTAAGCTGTGAGCAGATTTTCCACAGATGCTTATTCACAGCCAGTTCAGGGATGAGAAGGTGTGTTCTAGATCTGTATAGAATGAGGTGGCTGTGGAAAGCTGTGAGAGAGGCAGGACCCACCCATCTTCTCACCCTTCATCCTTCCCACCCGTCTTCCCCCTTGGCTGTGCTGGCTGCAGGATCCTTCCCACCCATCTTTTGCTGGCTGCAGAGCCAGCCCCCAGCTCTCTCTTGCAGTGCAGAAGTTGGTGATCACCCTGTTTTACTGCACAGATTTATTAAAAGTGCATTTCTTTTGCTGTCTCATCCTTGTATGGGAAGGGAGAGGTGGCAGATGAGAAGCAAAAGCAGATGTGTGGGCACAAAACAGCGTTTGGGGAGATCCTCTGCTGGTGTTAATCCTGCTTCCAGCATTGTGGAGCTTTTCTGCAGTGCTCAGAATAGGAACAGTGGCTATAAACTTGAGCAGAGAAGGTTCCACCTCAGCATGAGGAGGAACTGCTTTGCTGGGAGGGGGCCAGAGCCTGGAAGAGGCTGCCCAGAGAGGCTGTGGAGTCTCCTTCTCTGGAGCCTTTCCAACCCCACCTGGCTCTGTTGCTGTGTGGGCTGCCCTGGGTGCCCCTGCTCTGGCAGGGGGGTTGGACTCGATCATCTCCAGAGCTCCCTTCCATTCTATGAGGTGTCAAGACAGGTTTGAAAAGGCAACTTGCCTCAGGTGCCATAGGCTTCCTGAAGATGTTTTTCTCCTTGATGAATTTAGGTTTGGATATTTTTTCAGCGCATGGAGTTGTCATTTTTCAGTCGTACCGAGTGTTTGTTGTACCTGTGATGTGAAGTTTCCCTTGGGTGCTGTTTTTGCAGCACTGTCTGTCAGGTGAAGAGAAAATAACGTCCCCACTTGAATTTTTAGAGAAAGTTCAACAAGCAAATTATTAATGGTTAACCTCAGAGACAACAGTAAACCTCACGCTCAAAACTGTAAAACAAATTGTGAGTTTCAGTTTTGTACTTGTTAAAAATAAAAAAGTAGGGGGTGTAACAAAAAAAAAACCCAACAGTAAAAGCAACAAAGAACAACAAAAATACCTCTTGCCACCCAATCACCCAAACCTAAGCAGGAAGAGTAGAGCAGAAGCCCTTTTAAAATAGAAACAAAAGAGCAAACACCTAAACATAGGGGACTGGTTTTATTCTATGGTTTTTTCTTTCTCTTTTTATTCTCTATGGTTTTGTGGGGGTTTTTCTGTTGTTGGTTGGTTGGTTTTTTGTTTAGAATATACTGGTTTTATTCTCTGTGGTTATTTTTGGTGTTGTTTGGGATATATTCTTTATTCTATGGGGCATTTTAGAATATGCTGGTTTTATTCTATATGTTTTTCCTTTAGAATATACTTATTTAATCTGTTTTTTTTTTGTTTACACTCTTTGTGGTTTTGGTTTAGAATATACTTTTTAGTATCTGTTTTTATTTAGAATATACTCTATAGGGGTTTTTGATTAGAATATATTCTCTATGTTTTTCATTTAGAATATATTCTCTGTTCTTCCTTTAGAAGGTACTCTTTTTATTCTCTGATTTTTTTCTGTTTACAATATGCTCTTTTTATTCTATATGGGTTTTTGATTAGAATATATTCCTTTTATTCTCTCTGGTTTTCATTTAGAATATACTCTTTTTATTCTGTAAGAGGTTTTGATTAGAATATATTCTTCTCTGTGTTTTTTGTTTAGAATATACTTTTTATTCTGTATTTTCTTGTTTAGAATATACTCTTTATTCTTTGGTTTTCATTTAGAATACACACTTTATTTTAGA
>JANIJG010009782.1:0-18213 GCA_024611175.1 Megaceryle torquata
CCTTTCCTTTCCTTTCCTTTCCTTTCCTTTCCTTTCCCTTCCTTTCCTTTCCTTCCCTTCCCTTCCCTTCCCTTCCCTTCCCTTCCCTTCCCTTTTTCCTTTCCTTTTTCCTTTCCTTTTTCCTTTCCTTTTTCCTTTCCTTCCCTTTCCCTTTCCCTTTCCTTTTTTTTTTCCTTTTTTCTCTTTTTTTTTCTTTTCTTTTTCCCCCCAGTTTCTGACTGCTGCTATGAGGTAGTGTTTCCAGTGGCCGTTGACCTTTGCACAGGCTGTTTGCTGCTTTTCAGGTGGCTTCACTTCTGAATACAGTGTTGGCTTCATTCCCAGTGCCCAAGTGCCAGAATTAGGTGTTCCATAGTTATGTCAAACCAGGAGGGTTGGTGTGCCAATCATATATCTCATTGTCATTAGTTATCTCTGAAGAGCTGGTGGTGTGGATAACCAAGGAGGCTTATGCATGGTCTGTGGCCCCTGCCAAGGTGGCAGCAAAGCTGACCTTGGCCACCTTGGGTGCTGCCAGGCTGGAGCTCAGCCCATCTGGGCATGCCAGACAGAGGATGATGTTTCCTCTGTGCTGCCCTGAGCTGGGAGCATGGTCTGTCTTGTCTTTTTAAAATTAGCTCTGTCTAGGTACAGGGTGTTAGATTTGGGGTTTCTACTGGGATCTTTTTCTATCACTGCCTTAGCATCTTTCATTCTGTGTTTATTCTCTGCTTTGTCTGTGTGGCATCAGTCTCTCGGTCCTGCAGTGATTTTCCCAACAGCAATGACAAGTACAGGCCACTGGTATCTTTGCTTGGGCCCTGTATGGGCCAGTGTCAGTTTTAATTTTCTACTTAGCGGATGGGATCCAACCTGCTCCTCAGAAATGTCAACTCCTCTCTCTCCTCTCTTTTTTACCATGGTGGTTTTTGCTTCTGCCTCCCAATGGGAGCTACTCATGCCATCTTGCTTCATCCAGTTTATCTGGGATGAGAAAATAACTCTCATGGGGATTAAGTCCAGAAAAATCAGTTGTGTGTATCTTAGTCAGATACTAACATGACAGCTGAGCTGCTTTTTAGGAGACTATCCCTTTTAATTTGTAAGCATGTAGAAAATTAGCCCCTTGCCAGCAAGGTTCAGTACAGCCACCAGTGCCATCCCATGGCACTGAAGGTGAAAGCTTTTGAAACTATCTCTGTGTCTCATGATGACATGTTAATTATCAGGGGGAACAGAATACAGGAGTCATTGATGAACATCTTTTAGATGAGCCCAGTCACAGTCCTGCACAGTGAGGCTTAGAAAGGCACTGGAGGCACACATGGAGTGGTGCTCAAATGAAGTACAAGGTGCCTTTTTGGTGCTTCTGACATGGCTGACAGAAGAAGAAAAAAACCATTAAAGAAGGGATTACAGGTTTAGAACAAAGATGAGAATGTACATTGCAGATTGTAAGGATTTGGGGAAAACCCTTCCCCATTGTGGATACATAGGTTAATGGGCTTTTTGGCCTGCAAATGTGCAGCTTCTAAAGCTTTATCCCTAACTTGATGGGACTGGCTCTTTGGTGACTCTTGGAGAAGGTTTTAGTAGGTAGTAGGGTAGCTGTGTAGACTACAAAACATTTAGCCAGATATCACAGAGCAATCCCAGCTCTGGTATGGATTTTGATATCTCAGCATTGATGATGCTGCCCTAAAGCAACTTGACATGAGGTGGAATCTTACTGCTCAAGTCAGATACACTTTAGCAACCATCTTACTGCTTAAGTCTTTGTCTTGCAAAAGGCCTCTCCCAGCTATATATGGCAGTAAATCATCTTGGTTCACCATGGTCCACCGTGTGCTTGCTCATGGCTCACGCTTCTCTCATCTGCAGCAAATGAGTTGATGTTGGAAGACAACTGATGATGAGCTAGGTGTCATTCTGCACCTTGCATGGACCACCTGCAGCTTTTTCTCTCCCATCACACTTCTGTGTGCTGGGGACACTCACATTATAAATACTTCTCTCTCTGTAGATACAGAGGCATATTGCTCTTGTCTCAGAACATGCTGCCCAGCTTACTGAATTTCATTGTCGTGTCTTCCCACAGAAGTGGGTGTACTGACATCCCCCAGCACCAAAACCAACCTACCTGCATCTCTGCTGTTCACTCCAGTGAGCTTGTGGAGGTAACAGAGGGACAGACAGTACCTTGGAGAAGACCGGCCAACTTACTAAAGGTACAGAGAAGTCTGGCAGGTGGCCTGAGGATGTGAAAGTTGTATGTTGCTGTAGCATTCAGGGGGGAACATTTGATACTGTGTGGCCCGTGGCCATGTCCTTGTGCCAGCATGGATGTGTGCTGGGATGAAAATGGGGAGAAGGTGAGAGGGCTCTGGTGGCACTCCCATCAGTGCTGCTGATCAGGGGGTGCTCTTGGGGATGCAGCTTATGGCACATTTATTTCCCTGCAGGAGGTGGTTCTCCCTGTACTTTCTCTGTCAGAAATGAGTCGTTTTTACCAGGACCTGCTCAAACTCCTGGACCTTTCCTGTTTCTGGTGCAATGAGGGCTGATTGGAGTAGGCTTTCTTCCAGATGTTGAATGCTGGTTGGCTGGTAAAAATTTGGTCGTGGATGCTGCTGGGCTCAGTGTTACCCAAATGCATATGAGAACATAGGCAGGCAGAAGGGAAAGGCAGGTTGCAGAGCTACAAGCCCCAGTCCAGCTTCAGTCAGGAGGAATGGAGATTTCTTTTGAAACCTACCTGCCCTCCGACTCTTGAGATGCATCTGCCCATAAAGCTGCAGCCATTCTTCCAAGGTTTGTGCAATGTAATACTTCCAGGTTTTCTACTTGCTGACAAAACCGTTAATGACTTCATAAAGGACACTGCTTTTGAGGTGCAGCCTCTCAAAATAATATTAAAAGAGTTGGTGTCATCATGGTGTCCCATGAGGAACACACATAGTGCAGCCACAGGCTGCGTGAGGTATTTTTTTCTTCCTTTCTCTTCTAACTGGTGCTTTATAACTTTGTTAAAGATTTAGTGTATGGCATTTTTTTAAGCACAGCATTTGTTTGCCCTGTAGATAGGTGTTTTCTAGACTTTGAGTTTTCTCAAGGTGCTGGTGGGATTACAGTGCCACATTGGCACTACAGTTGATTCACAGAGTAATTTATTTCAAGGATTATCAATTTACTGGGTAGCTCTGGCAGCAGAAGGGTTTTGTCTGACGGAACTTAATCCTCTGCCTTCTTTCTCTTCTTCTGGCTGGATTTTACTTGTCAAGACAACTGTAAACCTTTCCAAAGCCCTAGAGCATCAGGAAAAGGAAATCCCAGTTCTTTGGTCTTGCATTAGGTACGCTGGTCGTTAGTGGTGTGAATAGTGATTTCCTGTGATTTCATAGCCCACTTTGGGCAAAAGTCACTTCTTTGCCAGCTGAAGAGGCAGACAAGGATGCTTAGCATAAAATCACCAAGGGCATTTATTCTTTTTTATCTCTGCCCATAGTGCCCCACCCTAATGGCAGACACAGATGTGGAGGAAGGCATGGATTATATAAGTGACAATACAGTCGTATAGACCAACCAAATTTTTCATGTTAGGGAGTGGGCTAGGGGGTTACTGTTGCTTGCACAGTCGGTATGTACTTGTCTCACATCCTTGTCCCCTGAAGGTGGTATATGCATATGGTCAGCAGGGTGATGATCTTCACTGGTCGAAACCACTGTCCCGTAGAGGTAGCGGTGTGCTTTATCCCGGATTCTGGGTGGTTGTGGTTCTGGCAGTGGTTATATGCCTGGTTCCATCGAAGGGTAAACTTCCTCTGGTTTTATCACTGCTATGGGGTGTTCTTGGCTGGAAGAGCTTGGGTGTCCAGGTAACATTGACCCTGAGGTAAAAGCTCATGGTCTCATGTAGTGCTGATTCTTCTAAGCTGGTCACATTGCAGTTCGCCTCTTGCCTTTCATGTTTGTCCCTAATTAAGAGCACGTTTGGTAATGAACAATACTCTCAAATTCAAATACAGTGTAAGAATGCAAAATGCATTCATTGCAAGGAATTGTGTTGCAGAGTTTGATAAATTGTTCAATAGCTCGGCATATATAAAAGGATATTTCCTGTTGTTTTGATGTCATCTTAATTTTTTTTTTTCCAACGAAAATGCACATTGATTGACAGTTTGCTTAAAATAGAAACCTGATAGCTGCTTTTTCTTTTATTTCTCTGCTCAAACCACAGGTTTCTACATTTTTCATCATGGCAAACAGAGCTTTCTTCATCACTGTCAGTGTTCAGTGTTGTAAGCTAAATCCTCTTTCATCTTTATCTCCCTTGGCTTCTGTGGTGAGGATGCTGTGATGATGTTGAGGAAGATGCAGCAATTAACTCTACTCCGGGATTTAGCTCTGCCCTCAGTCGAGCAAGGGATGCTGCAGAGAGGTTGCCAGAGACACAGAGACAAGCATGCATCCAGGTTTTTGCTGCATCCCTGCTGCCGAGTGAGATATAGATCATACCCAGAATTATTGCCTGTCCCTGTGGAAGGCAGCGATGCCTGGAGATGTTGATTCACATGGGAGATTGATCTGGGCATTGGTTTTACATGCTGCCTTGGTGCCATGCCATGAGAGTGGGGTGTGGAGACCCCTCCAGTGATGCAGGATCTGTGGGATTTTTCAGTTCTGATGCTGATGCTGCACTTATGGTGAGGTCTCTGTGGCGCAATGGACGAGCGCGCTGGACTTCTAATCCAGAGGTTCCGGGTTCGAGTCCCGGCAGAGATGATCTCCAGGCAGGTGTTGCTTTTCTTTTAATGTATGTTCCTTTATAGGTCCCAATCTGTTACATTTATAATACCCCTGAGGGCTTCAGATGGGAAGATAATGACTTTTCATGACACCCTCTCTACAGCTGATGCACATAACAGTCATATGCTCTCCTAAGGCATCTCTCTTTCATCATATTCCCCTTTCCTCTTTCTTTTTGGTATCTCCTGAATATCCATGTGTTTTAACTCTACTTGTTCTTCCAGTGCTGCTCATGAGTCCCAACTTTGATACCTTCTTAAGAAAAGTACTGTGCTTTCCGGTAGAAGCCAGGTAGTTAGGCAGTGCTTTAAAGCTTTCTGTTGACATTTCCTCTGATAAATGTAGTAATTTATTTTTCAAATGCACGGGGAAAAAAATGCAGGTCTGTATTCTAACTTTCCACCTTATAGAAATTCTTTGCAAATGCTCTTATTTTTCATGTTTTTATTTAAAAGATGCATGTTTGCAGGCAACCACCACCAAATCCCCATGGGTGTCCATCTTCTAAGTAGCCAATTGACTCTTCTTTTTCTTTCACAGATATTTTAAGTCACTAGCATGTAACTTCCTATGTAATCTCATTGCTATCAGTAGAAAAGGAAAGGGGAGATGCAGGTGAGTGCAGCTGTGATTGGTAGGTGAATGGTGTTCAGTGGGGGCTGCTGGAGGGTTTTTCCAGGCTACTGCAGCTGTAGGGTATGGTGGAGAAGTGCTGAAGGTTGGAGAAAGGGTGCTCAACCTGGATGTTTCACATACGCTTCAGAGAGAAGCTCCTATGTGGCTTGTTGGAGGTGTCTGATGTATGCTTAGCTCTTGAGACCCAGTTGTGCTCCTTGGTGTTCTTGGATCAACTGGGTCCATTCAGATCTGGGTCATCACAGGAACTGCTGATTTGTTTCTTCTGAACTCCTACTATTGCTCTGCACTAGAGAAGAGGAGAACACTAGAAAGAATTCTCCTTTCTTCAGTTGCCACCTCAGTCATTAGGGTACCATTTGCCATTGGTGGTTGTGGTGGGGAAAGATTCTTCTAAAGGATAGTTCTTAGAATTGCTTTCAAACATCCACATTAGGATTGTCCTAGGAACACATGTCTTTCCTTCTTTGTCTATGGTCAGGTGAATCTCTCTCACATCTGAAATAAGTCAAGTCAACAAGTCAATGCAACCTAAACCAGGGCTGACTTAGGTAGTGGCATTTGCCTGGTTGCTTCCTTCAAATCAAAGATACTGGGAAGCTCGACTCCATTACTGGGCCATGTGACCCCATGATTCCACTTCTTCCCAGCTGCATGACCTTCATCAGCATCCGGTTATTCTCCTGTCCTTTGTCTATTAAGAAGTGGGTTTCTTCAAAACATGAATTGACCAACTTGATGCATCTTTCTTCCTTGGTGTCTCATCATGAGCTACTGCCCTCAACTGTCATGCAGCAGGGCCTCATGTCGGCTTTTGCAAAGCCCACTGGAAGCTCTGAGGTCCTCTGGAAGACAGCAGGGCCCCTGGCAAGCTTTGGGCCTCTTTGGGCCTCTCTCCACTTTAAGGCCAGAAAGAGGGGGGACCAAAAGGCAGTGGAAAGCTGGAAAAGAGGGGCAGTCCAAAGGAGGTGGGAGGTCAAAAGAGGGTGGGAGACACCCCATTTTGGCCTCCACATTTTTACCAGCCTCCCACTCCCTTAGGACCTCTCAGTGACTTTTGGCCTCCACTTTTTTATCAGTATTTCAACTGCTCTTGACCACAGGTTTTTTACCCTGGGGAAATCTACAGGGTAGCAGCGCCCCAGGCAAGCTCATGGGAAGCCCGGTGGAAGCCCTGGGGCTCATTGGAAGGCAGCAAGCCCCCATGTGGACCTGTGGAAAGCCCAGCAGAAGCACTGGGGCCTGCTGGAAGGCATCAGGGCAGCTGGCAGGCTCATGGAAAGCCTGGTGGAAGCCCCAGGGTTGGTTGGCAGGCATCAGGGCCCTTATCTCCCATGTCAAAAGCTTGTCAGAAGCTCCAGGGCTCAGTGGAAGTCAGCAGGGCTGACTTCCATGGAAGCCCTGGGGCCTGCTGGAATGCATCAGAGACTGTCGAGGGCTCATGGAAGCCCAGTGGAAGCTGTGGGGACCAGTGGAAGGCAGCAGCACCAGCCAGTCCAGTGCTGGCACCATCCCTGGGGGATCAGTGGCAGGACAGTTTCAGTACTGGAGCTGGGCTCTCACGAGAGCAAATAAAGCAGGTTGTGAATCTAACGTGTTGTTCATCCTAAAGCAAAGGTGACAGCTTCAGGTTTATTTGGGCTGTGAAACAGCTGCCCAGGGAAGGTGAGGACCAGCAAGAGAATTCAGGGCTAGCATCTTTCCCTGGGGAAACAGTCACTGGAAGTTTTCAGTTTTGGAGCTGGCCTCTTGCAATCCTGCTGCACTCATCCTGTCTCCAGAAGACTTCCTGGAGCTCATAGGAGCTCTTGGTGTGCTAGGAGATCACAGAATCACAGAGTGTTAGGGGTTGGAAGGGACTTCTGGAGAACATCAAGGCCAACCACCCTGCTAAAGCAGGTGTGCCTAGATCAGGCTGCAGAGGATTGCATCCTGGCAGGTTTTGAAAGTGTCCAAAGAAGGAGATTCCACAGTCTCTCTGGGCAGCTTGTTCCAGTGTTCCATCACCCTCCAGGTTTTTCCTTATGTTTAAGTGGACCTTCCTGTGATCTAGTTTGTGTCCGTTGCCCCTTTTCCTATCACAGGGTACCACTGGCCTCATCCTCCTGACACCCACCTTTTTAAGTACTTATAAGCTTTGTAAAGATCCTTTCAGTCTTCTGCAGACTAAAGAGTCCCAGGGCTCTTAGCCCTTCATTGTAAGAGAGATGCTCCATCCCCCTCAGCATCTTTGTCCCCCCTCAGCATCTTTGTAGCTCTCTGTTGGACTCTCTCCAGTAGCTCCATGTCTTTCTTGAACTGGGGAGCCCATCACTGGACCCAGTGCTCCAGATGTGGCCTCATTAGGGTAGAGTAAAGGGGGAGGAGAACCTGCTGGACACACTCTTCTGAAGGTAGCCCAGGAGGCCGTGTGCCTCCTTGGCCACAGAAGCACACTTTTGGCTCACGGTGAACCAGAACTCCCAGGTCTTTGTCTGTAGAGCTGCTTCTTAGCAGGTCAGCCCCTCAGCTGTTCTTGTGCAGGGGGTTATTCCTTCCCAGGTGCAGTGCTTGCCCTTGCCCACTTACCCTTGTTGAACTTCATGAGGTTTTTCTCCATCCAACTCTTCAGCCTGTCCAGGTCTTACTGAAGGGCAGCACAGCTCTGATGTATCAGCCACTCCTCCAAGTTTTGTATCATGAACAAACTTGCTCAGGGTCCACTCTGTGTCTTCATCCATGTTGTTTATGTTGAACAAGACCAGCCCCAGTCGTGACCCTTGGGGAACACCGTGAGCTGTAGGCCTCCAATGAGACTCTGCACCACTGCTCACAACCCTCTGAGATCTCCTGTTCAGGCAGTTCTCAATCTACCTCACTGTCCACCACTTCATAAGCTTTCCTTTGAGGATGCTATGGGAGACAGGGTCAAATGCTTCGCTGAAGTTGAGGTGAGAATATCCACTGCTCTTCCCTCATCTATCCTGCTAGTCACGCCATCTTAGAAGGCTATCACATTGGTCAAGCATGATTTCCCATTGGTGAATCCATGCTGACCACACCTGATAACCTTTTCCTCCACCTGCTTAGAGCTGACCTCCAGAATGAGATGTTCTATCACATTTCCAGGAATGGAGGTGAGGCTGACTGGCCTGTAATTTCCTGGGTCCTCCTTCTTGCCCTGTTTGAAGACTGAAGTGACATTGGCTTTCCTATAGTTCTCAGGCACCTCTCCTGTTCTCCACGACTTTTCAGAGGTGATGGAGAGTGTCTTAGCAGTACCATCAGCCATCTCCCTCTGCACTCATGGGTGCATTCCATTGGGGCCCATGGATCTGTGTCTGCCCACTTTGCAGAGTCTTTCTCAGAACTTTCTCACTTCCAGAGACTGGGATTCTTGAGGGCTGGTCTTGATAGTAAAGACTGAGTGACCTATCAGGAGCTGGCAACTCTCTCTAGAGCCGCTGACAAGGCCCAGATGTTGCTGGAGCCACCGTGAACAGCCCTTGGCCTACAAAAAGTATCCCTGGAGAGCCTGATCCTGAAGAACTCATCCACTCAGTGACAGAGCTGAAGAAGGAGGAGGTGAGCAAGTTGGGGAGCATCAGGGAGAGTGTGGGAGAGACAACACTGGAATTGCATTGGAAGGAGGATCTGTGGAACTACGGGCTTGCCAGCCTGACCTTGGTGCCCTGGAAGGTTATGGGACAGATCACAAAGTACAAAATAGTGCAAAGTAGAGGGTGAGGAGAAGCTCCCTCAACCTGCTGGCCACACTCTTCTTTATGCACCCTAGGATACCGTTGGCCTTCCTGGCCACAAGGGCACACTGCTGTTCCCTAATTAAAACTCAATCTGTGAGTTTTCTCCCTTTTACCCTTCCGATTCTCTCCCCCATCCCATGGGGGGAGTGAGTGAGTGAGTGACCATGCGGGGCTCAGTTCCTGTCTGGGATTAAATGACTACAGTACTTTCTCCACCCCTTATTCCACCCCAGTAGCATGAGGCTTAGGCTCCTCACTCTCCAACACACCCTCATAACTCACCACTGCCCTTCCCATCCTTTGCTGTAACACACAGAGAGCTCCCTCAAGCCACAGACTGCCCCTGTCAAATGGCCAACAAATGCTCACTCAGTTCATTAGGCTGTGACTTTGTGCTCCATCTATCCTGGCATCACTTCAGGACAGGAGGGGCTGTGTTCATGGAGTCACTGGGCACCAAAGCCAGTGCAGGTTGGAACCAAGAGTTTCCCCTTTCTTAGGGTCCGAAGCACTGTTTGTGGCATCTTTAGTGTCCAGAGCCTCCTTTTCCAGGCAGAAATCCTCACTTTTCAGGTCCCTATCTTTTCTGACTCATCACCTTTCCTCGGGGACCACAGCACCATTCGGAGGGGTGAGGTCCTAAAGGGGTAGCTCGTTGCCCAGCAACGTCTGCCCAGAAGCAGGGTGGGAGTCAGTGGACCTAGGACAGATGATCAGAGGAGGTGGGGCTAAGACTCATGATTGATAGGTAACCAGGCAACCAATCAGAAGAAACATTACTGCCTCAGGGAAGGGTGGGCAGTGGTGGGGGGGGGAGTGACTGCTCAGCCAATTGGAGAGTTTATCACCTCGGGAGGGCAGGCCTCAAGGCAGGGCAGAGTGACAGCCCAGCTGGCCAATTGGAGATCAGCAGCGCAGGTGGAAGGTGGGAGCTACAGCACAGCAGCCAACCCCAGGCAGCATCCCCTCATGGCCCTGACAGCCCTCCCAACAGGCAAGAGCCAGAGATACCAGCTCCTGAGCCTCACTTGACAGCCCAGAGCCTTATTTTCAGACTCCAGAGAGGCATTTCTGGGACCCAGCTGGGCAGTTTTAGTGTCCAAGCCATGCCTTTGGTAGCCAAACCCTCATTTTGAGTGTCCAGAGCCCACTTTTTGATACCAGAGCCCCATTTTGAGGCCCCAAAGCCTTGTTTTTAATGTCCAAAGCTTTGAAGGTCAGGTTGAAAGCTTCCTTTGTAGGTGTGATAAGTAGGATGATAGATTTTGCTTCAGCTAAGCAAGTTTAACTAAATATGGAAAGTGCAGGTGTTGCAAGCTTAACCATGGACGGAAAGTCTGTAAGTTCCAGGACCCAGTACTGGCACTGGATCAAGGGACTTTTGCGGTCGGGGTGAGGGTGTTACTACCCAGGTGTTATGAAAGCTTTAAGGTGCATGCGCTAGGGACCTTGACAGAGCATGCGTGGACACAGGAGTGAGGATTGCAGCAGCCAGTGAGGGGCAGGGGTGTTGCTACCCAGAAAGGGACGTAACAACCTATCTCGAAACAATATAAGTACTTGAGAGCCAGAGGGTTCGGGGTGCATGCAGACACTCAGGCACGCACCCAGCACTGTGAATAAAACTTTGCTGTCTGGATTTTGTCCCAGCATAAGTTGTTTAAGCATGAGCTCCTTTCTCACAATTTGGTGCTGAAACCCAGGACTCAAAACCTTGTCCTTTGCTGGGGGAGATGGGGCTATAAGGAAGGCATGTCCTGCTGATTTTAGCAGTCCTTTGGGCTTTTCCTCCTATGTTGTTGCGACAGACGGTTGCAAACCTGACAGAGAGACTCGTGGACCAAAGAAGGGGAAGGGGGCTCCAGGTATTACTGTGGCAGTCGGGACCCAGGTAGGAAAAATGACAGTTAAGTACTACCTGGGCGTCTGGGATTCAGGGGATGGAGAGACAGTGTGTGTGTGAGGCGCAAGTTCCTGCGAAGCAAGTGTGGAGGTCGATCTGCGGTTCCATCCCTCTGTGAGGAGGCTGGCCAGTGAAGGACAAAAGTGAAAGAAATGGGTGACTGTGTCCCCTGGGGAAGTAAGGGGCAAGGGAAAAGTAAAGGCCACGGGAAAAAGGGGGGAAAAGGGAGCCTTCCAGACATACCTCTAGACAGTCCGTTAGGCTGGGGGAGGAGGTGGTAGAGAGCAGCCTTGCAGAAAAGGATTTGGGGGTGCTGGTGGATGAGAAGCTGGACAGGAGCAGTCAGTGTGTGCTTGCAGCCCAGAAGGCCAGTTGCAGCAAAAGAAGTGTGGCCAGCAGATCAAGAGAGGTGATTCTACCGCTATACTCTGCCCTGGGCAGACCTCACCTGGAATACTGAATCCAGCTCTGGAGCCCTCAGCACAGGAAGGACATGGACCTGATAGAGCGGGTCCAGAGGAGGGCCATGAAGATGATCAGGGGGCTGGAGCACCTCTCCTACGAGGACAGGCTGAGGGAGCTGGGATTGTTCATCCTGGAGAAGAGAAGGCCTAATAGCCACCTTCCAGTACCTGGAAGTACCTTCCAGGACCACCCAGGGAGGTGGTTGAGGCCCCATCCCTGGAGACATTCAAGGTAGGGCTTGATGAGGCTCTGAGCACCCTGCTCTAGTTGAGGATGTCCCTGCTCTCAGCAGGGCGGTTGGACCAGATGACCTCTAGAGGTCCCTTCCAACCCAGACATTGCTATGTTTCTGTGTTCTCAGAATGGGGACAGGACAATATGTCCTGCACAAGGGGAAAGGCTAAGAAAAAATGATCCAATATTGTATGTTTGAGTGGACTAAAAAAAAAAAAAAAAGAAACCAAAACAAAACCAACGTATCAGATCACTTGCACTGGCCCAAATATGGATCCTTTGAAGGGTGGCTATGTCAGGCTTTGAATTTATGCATAAATTCTAAGAAACCTTATAGTCAAGATGAAAGTGATTATGCAGTGTGTTGGAAAGGGGAAATTGGCATTTTTAATGTAACAGAAGAAAAACAGAAGGAGAGGTCTAGTCAAAATTGGGACCCTCTTGAGTATTTGTCTCCTCCACCTCTCCCATATAATGCAGTTCTCAATGTGGAAGAAGAATGGCCTCAGGAGCTAGGTATTGGGTTAATACCCAAAGAAGGAAAAGTAACAGGTGAACTCTTTGAACTGAGAGAGGAGGATGAAAGGAGAATTGAGCCTGTGGTATGGGTCTAGGAAGGGAATAAAGGGGGCTTGCACATCATTCCAGTCGAGATCAGGCTAAGAGGTCTGTCCAATAAAGGTTAAACAATATCCTATATCAAGGGAAGGAAGAAGGGGTTTGAGACCTGTAATCGAGTAATTTTAAAGAATGGCCTGTTGGAGCCATGTATGTCTCCATGTAACACCCTGATATTACCGGTAAAGACTGAGGGGACATGTCAGTGCAGGATTTAAGGGAAATAAATTAGTATGTATTCGACATCCTGTGGTACTGAACCCGTACACTCTCCTAAGTAATGTACCACATGAGCATAAATGGTTCAGTGTAATCGATCTTTTTTTGGTAGTAGCAGGCAATTTTCCTAACCTCGTGACACCGACAAATAAGGAATGTAAACAGCACTTGCAGTATGAATCATCACAGTGGCATTCACAAGTTCCTATGTGCTGCATTCTTAGAGAAATGAATACGGTTTTGGTCTGTTGCTTTTTAAAGTTGTATGTTTTGTGTTTTACGGTGATAAATGTTGAAAATAACAACGTGTGTCCTATAGTAGTATCGGTACTGAAAATTTTGCAGGTGTTCCCTGTAAGTTTCTTCAGTGCTGAATTACAGAGATACTTAAAACCTATCAACAAACCATTTTGTGGAGAAAGAAAAAACACATACCAAGGAAACATACCTATGTGTGAAATTCTCCGACTGGGCAGCTTGCTGTAATTGTGGATGAATCCTTAGGTAATCACTTGAACTATACATAGCAGTCATATGAAAATAATACATTAATTCTTTCTCTGAGGAATTACAAAGTTTTCTGTATCTTCTTATAGCAACTCAACAGCAAATACAAGTACCTAGTTTTACAGCAGTACTTTAAAATGGAGGATAATAAAATATATGCAGTTGACTAGAGATGCTCGGAAGAAGTCAAAAGTGAAACCTGATCTTTGTAAGTATTCGTCCTTGTTACTATATACACTGTCTAGAAACTGAATACCCTAAAATAATATTTTAATGAGTATAGTACTGTGTTTTGCTGAGTTCACAAAATGCATAAAAGCAAACTAAAGAGATTTCCCAGATTCTTTTCGGTACTTGACAAAGTTGTGTGTTAATTTATATAACGGTGTAATTTTTAATGTGAATGCCATTGTGTTGTCAGAATTATTTTAGCTTGGGGAATAATAAAGTTGTCATTTCTCAGGTTTTTTACAGTTAGGATCTGTAATTTAACCAGAAGTGTGCTAATGACAGAGAGATCCCAAGCTGCATGTTATAGGCTTATTATTAGTCATCTTTGAATAGCAACTTCATAAAGGCATACATGTTTTGCTCTGTATTGAGATTCGGAGTACCCTACTATTAAATATAGGTAGTAATAGTATTACTGTCACACTATGCTTGTGTAACCGGTCATCATCAGACCCTAAATAAATGCAGAGTTTTTACTCAAATTATGGAAGCTGTTAATGTTTTGAGTGTACAGAGAGAAATGATCTGTGAATGAAATCGTTCTTAATACAAACCATCATTTATAATGCATACTCATTTACTTGTAGTGAACCGTTTAAAAACATTAACACGTGTTACAGCTTTTCTACACGACAGTGTTTATGCAGTGGTTTACAGAAGCCATGGAATTATTTTTACTTCCAACACGGAAATAAAATTTTGATCTTTGTTTACCGTGTTTCGAGACTCAAAAATTGACAGATACCTTTTTCTCTGCAATCTAATGATGGCATTCCTTATCATTTCACGGGTTCGACCACTGGGATTGGCAGTGGGAGGGCAGGAAGAGATCTAATGATCTAACTGATTCAGCAAGACAGAGGCTGCCCAAGTAATTAAAAACATAATCACTTTGCCATTCCATTCTCCTCTGTACGTGTCCTAAGTACGTTCAAAACGTCCTGAGGGGCTGGAGCTATCGACACGTTAAGAGCCTCAGCAGGAGTCGCTATTTAGTTGGAGCACAGAAGCCTCGCCTCTTTCGACGGCCCAAGCTTCTCCCTCCCTGCGGCGTTAGGGAGTCCCGCTGCGGCCGGTGCGGGCTCAGCCAGAGCGCGGGGGGGGCCGCTCCGGCCCCGGGGCCGCTCCGGGGCTAGCGCCGTCCAGCGGGCGCTGCTGCTGCTGCCGCCGCCTCGTGGCTGGAGCTGGGAACCGCAGCCGGGTGTTCGCGCCCCGGCCCTTCGTACGCGTTGCCCGGGGAGACGCGGCATTTCTGTCTCCTCGGGCGCGGTGGTCTCTGCGCTCTGCTGCCACCGCGCGTTCACGGTGCGGTGCTGCAGCGCTGCGCCTGCCCGCGGTACGTATTGAGGGGGTGTTAGGGGCGGGGGCTTGGGGGACCGTTGTTTCGGGGTTTTTTTTGCGATTACGGTGATTTATATTTTTATTACTCACACACGTGTATTTACTAATTCTTCAAGTTCGGAGACCGAGGGAGGGTTGGGAAAGGGAGGAGGGTGCCAGGGCCGTGAGTGGGCGTGGCTGCGAGCTGCTGTGGGCAGTCCCGAGGCCGGAGGGGGTGTGTCCAGGGCGGGGTGCGGGCGGGCCATTGCCGCGTGTGGGCGGGTCCGCGAGCGGCCGCGGGCGGGTGTGAGACCGGAGGAGGCGGTGCCCCGAACGGCTGCGGTCGGTCCCGAGGCCGGAGTGGGCGGGGTGAAGGCGGTGGGTGGGCAGTGCTGTGAGCGACCGTGGGCGGGTCTTAGCGCTGAGGAAGCGGTGCACGTGCTGGTGTGGGCGGGGCTTAGTCCATCGAGGGCGGAGCCACGACCAGCTCGGGGGGGGCCGGAACGGGTGGTGTGTGGGCACGACGGCGGGCGATTCTGGAGGCTGGAGGGGTGGGCGGTGCCAGGACGGGCTCGGGCGGTGGTGCGATAGGCCATGGGCGGGGGTGGACCCGAAATCCGCCGTTGGCAGTCCCGAGGCTGGAGAGGGCGTGGCCAAGGCGGTGTGTAGGCGGAGTCGCGAGCGGCCGTGGGCGGGGCTCAGACTGGAGGAGGCGGGGCCTCCGCCAGCGGCTGTGGTCGGTCCCGAGGTCGGCGGGGGAGGGGCCTGAACGGTGCGTAGGGGGGGGATGGAGCCCTGTGAGGGCGGAGCCGCGAGCAGCCCTGGGCGGGGCTTAGTCCGGAAGAGGCGGGACCCCGAGCGGCTGTGGTCGGTCCCGCGGCCGGAGGGGGCGTATCCAGGGCGGTGTGTGGGCGGGGCTGAAGCCGTCTGAGGGCGGAGCCGCGAGCAGCCGTGGGCGGGCCGGAGGGGGTGGTGCGTGGACGGTGCCGCGGGCGGTCTCGAGTTTGCTTAGGGGCGGGGCCCGAGCCGTATGTGGGCGGTGCTGCGACCGATGGCGGGGGAAGCGGTGTGTCCGGGGCGCCTGCGCAGGCGCAGTAGAGTAGCGGCGACCGCGCGGCAGCGGGAGATTCCTTCGCATCTGGGCCGTTCCTTCGCCAGCTCGCGGCGCGGCCCCGGGAGGGAGCAGTTTCCTGGCGGAGCTGCCGCCGCCCGGGTCCTAGTGCCTGCCCGGGCGGGAAGCGCCGCTGTACGCTTCCGGCGCCCGGCTCGTGGCGGGGGGGCATCTCCCGGGGTGTTATCCCCAAAAGCGGACTCGTCGTCCGGTGTGCAGCGAGTCCGCTTCCCCCACGCTCGGGAGGAGACGTTGTCTATTTATTTGAGGGTTGCGCGGGGCTGGGTGCTCGGTGCTTTCCCACAGATCAAGCAGATCGGACGAAACTCTTTGTGCTGTATTTATTACAAAGTTAGTAATTACCAAGCCCGCTGTCTTTGCGAGGATTGGTTAGTAATTTACATACAATTATAATGCTGTTGACTCCGAGCTGCCACTACTGCGCACGCTCAGCAGAAGGGTCTTCACATGGGCAAGGGTCTTTTTGACCTGTGGCCATGATTTTTAGTGTTGGTGCCGAAGCCAGTTCCCTTCAGCAGAGCACTAATTGTTTAACTGGCCGTACAAAACGGCCTAAAACCGATAGAATCTCTAACTCCGTTCTGCATTTGGTTTACATTTTCCAAGGCGCCCCTTCTTCAAGGGCAGCAGATTCTTGATTAAAAGTTCCTAGCCGAGGCTAACTTTGTCAACAATGTCAAGGATAGTCTCCTTGTTATGCGCGCTAAATCGTTATCAAAAGGCCTAACTAGATCTGTAAGCAATGTCTGGGAAGATCACATTTCCCCGCTTGAGACTCCTAGAAATATGCCTTATATTAGTCTCATTTTAGAAGCTTCCTTTTACCTTAGATCTCTTGCAATATTGTGGTTTGTTTCCAAATGCTCGGGGATAAGCGGTAACATCCTTTCTGCTCCAGCACTGCTGCAACAGCACGAGGCACATCAACGGTAACTTTCTGTCCCGAGGTCAGTTTTTGTGCCTCTGGTATCCGCAACACAGCAGCTGCTGCTGCTACTCGTACGTCCTGGCCATCCGGAGCTTACTTTATCTGCATCGTTCGGTCGTGTTTATTTTTCCATTTCTCGTTGTTCCTATCGTGACACGTTGTTCCCGAGCCCCACAGCTTCCTTCGAGCTTTACAGACCTCTTACTATCAGTCTTGTTTGCACAGAATCCTTCATCATTTTTTTTTTCTACCCCTATGAAATGTCATCTTATTCACCACCCTCTTGGATATCTCCCTTGAATCGCTTCACCCCCACCCTTTGAGCAAAGTCATACATCACCAGGACCTCTGAAGTCTCGCATCGTGACTCACAGCTTTCTTTTGTCTCTCTTTTGACATTGCCGTACCTCTCCCACTGCTGTGCGGCCACTCGAGGCCGTCTTTGAGCCCCACCGCATTCTTCGGTCTCTGTTACACCGGGAGTCCTTTTTGCTCACCGGGAACCTTTCATCACCCAATCTTTCACGTCTACCATAATATCCTTGTCCTATGCGGTAGGTAGGATAGCTCTGTTGAGTGCCCAGTCCATGACAATATTTCTAGTCTGGCAAAATCTCCTCTTTTCCCCTCAGAATATCTCCCGAGTCCCACATCCATTACTCGGGTCTACCTTCTCTTCCTTTCAGCGCACCCACGTTCAGTTTTGTTGCCCTCAAGACGTATGTACATCATCTAATTCTTTCTGAGTTCATCACATCCTTCAGAGTTTTTTGGTCTCTTCGACCCCTTCGCACCCTCTCTAGTCCCCGTAATGATGTTCTGTGATCTTTCAGCATTTTTTTCAAAGCTATCTCTGCGATACAGAGCAGTTTGTTTGATTGCTATCTCTTAGCATGCATTTATTTGGCGCTAGATACCCCAAGATCTCTATCGGTCACTCGGATCCGCTTTGGAGTTTGCAACAGAAGATAACACCCTTCATTCATTTTTGCCGCCAGACACGGTAGGGCGGTTTCGGTCGAGTCGTTTAATTTTATTCTGGCTACTTAACAGCAAATTAAAGCTTTTCATACAATTTTTTTTTTTTTTTTTTTAATACTAATGCCATTTAGGACTTCGATAAGTCAGTCACGGGAATCATTTAGAGAGAACTTCTAGGTGATGCTGAATCATTAATGATATTTAGTAAACTTCTTTTGTAGCTAGAAAAACTTTTGAGAAGAGATCCGTTCAAATTCCAGTTTGGCTTTGTCATCCAGTCTTACATAAAGGATAGTTCTAGGCAACATTCAGTAGCATGTATGGTCAGTCTAGAAGTGAAACTTTCCCCTATAGCCCTTTAGGGTTTATATCAGAAGGGCTAGCACATATATGCCAATAACAAAATTATATATCTGGGGGGGGGGGGGGGGGGCCCCCCCGGGCAAAATAAGGCTTAATTTTGTCCCCGGCTTATTTGTTGGGTTAATCCCTACAAAAAAACTAAAGAAAA
>JANIJG010009786.1:0-29847 GCA_024611175.1 Megaceryle torquata
GTGTGAAGTTGCTTAACTCTACACAAACCCAATTTTTTACAAAACCTTCATCCCCCCCCCCCCCCCCCCCAAAAAAAAAAAAAAAAAAAAATCAGCAATACAAAAACCCAAGAAATATTACAAAGAACTTCTGGGTGATCCCAGCTACAGACCAGCAAGTCCTACTTCCACAAAAAAGCAAATTGGTAGATAATACAATGAAGGAGAACATAAAAAGATAAATAAGACAAACAGAGGAAGAGCTGATGTGGCCCTTGCAAGGAAGGATGCTATGACATACAGATCCATTGAGTTTTATCAAGAAACAGACACTATGCAGATAACCATGACCTAGTTGATGCAATGTATTCCTTTCGAAAAACTTCTTTAGATAGAATCCCTCAAACACTTAAATTATCTAAGCTCTCATCCAATAAGGGAGAATGACCTCCTGTGAATGAATAACTAAATAAAAGACAAAAATCCAAGGGTAAAATAAACCTGACAGCTTTTTACAGTGGGCAGAGGTTATCAACAAGCACCTCAAGGACGTGTTCTGCAGTCTGTGATTTTTAACACATCCTTAAGAGAAAGGAGCAGTCAATAAGACATTTAGTTGGAATCATTTTGTATTGCTTGCAAATTAAGCATTCCCACTCTCCTCAAAACAAAGTTCTGCATGAACACATAAACATTAATAAATTCACGTGTCTATATAAAAATATGCTTCAACCTAAAGCTACAGCCTGCTTGCCCTTCTTACTAGCTACAGAATACAGACAGCAGCAGAACCTGAATCCCCCCTGAGCCCAGGGTACACTGCAAGAGTGTGGCGATTTTCCCAATTCTTCATATTTGTTTAACATTTGAATGACTTATTTAAAACCCAAAAGAACAGACTTGGGGTCTAAAAGAAAAGTAACACTCTGGTACTTGACTTTGTTCTCGAGACAAAATATTTGTAACACTGCTTCATGTGCTAGTTATTCACCTCACTCAATTTTTAGCTCCTGCTAACCTTACAATTCTACATAAAAAAACCCCACGCTATCAGCCCTATAAAAACCTATGACTTTCCAAACAGCTCAGCTGCACTGGCCATCATCAAAGTTTTCTATTCTGAAAAAGTTAAATGGCTTTTAGCTTATGAAGACCAGCATTTCTGAGAAGCAATTCCATTCCAGATTATCTGTTACTAGTTAATTTACTGAGGAGAAAATGAAAAGTGAAACATTAAATTCCTAGCAATGAATATTTCTGAAAAAAAATCAAATAGGAAAGAACATGTTAGAGAATTATGACAAAACTATTAAAGAGAATGAGAAACTAATGTAGATATATAAATATTTAAAACTAGAGATAATTACTTGGATTTGTTTGTAGTTGCTGTTACAACATGAAATATTCAACTATTTTTTTTTTTTTTAAACAAGTAGTATTAAATGTTAAGTCAAGATCACATGGTTTATTCAGGCTCTGGAAATATTCATACATCTCCAAAACAAATTCATGGAGGGCTCAGTCTATGATGATAACTGTGAGAGATAGTTTATTTTTATAGACTGTTGCTACAGCATTCACAGACTAAAAATAAGTTCTGTCAAACAATGATACTGTATTCTCAGTCTATAACAAACACTTTCCATGGATCATCCAAATCAGGAGTGTGAAAATGAACTCTTACTTTTGAGAAATAACAAATAAGACCTTGGTAAAGGCAAGTTTCAGAAATGTCTAGAGCTGTGCAGACACTGGGCCGGCAGGGGCTAAAGGCATGAATATTTTAAACAGGCTTTGTTTTAAATGGTATAGAACACATTAAATGTTTACTAGTTTATAGTTTTCTATATTGGCTGTAGGGTTTTTGTAGCAACCTTTGAGAGACTGTGTACACTCCGTGGATTCTGCCTTTCTAATTTTCAGCTTAAGGGCTTTTGATTAAGTCTGTTTCACTTGCTCTGCTCTTCTGAAGCTTAGTGCTTATATGCCAAGTGTTGCTAACTTAGTTGCTCTTCACATATTTAGTTGCTCTTCACATATCAAACAACCGAACAATGAACTCTACTTAGGTCTTAAATTTGCTCTGTTTTAACATTATTGAAGTAAACCCTCCTTTTGAAAGATTCTCTTTAGTGTTGCCAGTTCTACTATTTAAAATGTTGTCAAGGACTTTTCTAGAATGTTTTCACTGGGCAGTTTCACCAGGTTAGGTTATACGTGAGCAGCTGAAATTCTGCATCTTAGAGTAAGAATGACCTAATACAGCTATTGGCTATAATTTGTTGTGAGTTGAGCTTTCCTCTCTTGATGTAAAGACAGACATTTCAGCTCACCTGTATAGCTATATTTTTATGCCTTATTTTGTATTCACTAATGTTGGCCTGGTGTCCTCTGAACTCAGAATTTCCATGACTTCTAGATGCTCGGACAGTATTACTCCACCAGTTCTCAATTGCCTGGGGAGTTTTTAACAGGGTATAAAGCAACAACATCTTAATCTTTTCCATTCCACTACATTTCTGTAATTTTGAATTTGTTCTCTCACTGCAGGAGCAAACCCCATTTTCTCAGGGGTCCCCCCCTAAAGAAAACAAACACACAAAAAAACCCCACAAATGAACAACAAAACAACCCTACATTACACTTAAAGACATGCATGAGATCTTCTCAATTAAGCATCCTTATCTAGCACAGTGATGATTGTGTTCTTATTTTCTCCCACAGGGACAATTCACATCCCATTCTTTACTGGAAATTGAGGTATCTGTTGTACACATCTTCAAAAGATGCTCCTGTTCAAATTTGTGTATTTCTCAGCTACTGAGAGCTTTTTCACCAGACCTTAAAATAAATAAATAAATATTTTGTAGGCTAAACATTCACACTTCATTTTTGGAGACAGGACACCACCAGTATGCAGACACTCCACTTTACCCAAAAGAACCCACCATGACTAAATGAACTTAAATCTGCCTTTCAGTCATGCCAAAATCCCAAACTCTCTTTTTCTAGGTGGATCTCCAAACATGAAAAGTATTTCTGAGAAAGCTACAGTTAAGTCACTGGACATAAACTTTTTACTTGGAAGATTTCCTGATTTTTTACCTCAATCTCCCTGCGTTCTTAGTTAAAGGAAACAAATCATCAAAGCTCAGTTTCCAGTTGACTACCTTGTCTATAAATGCAACTGACAGCTTACAGACACACACACACACACAGTCACTGCAGACATGAATTCCAGAACTTCAGGGAGTATATTCCAGGCTCTGCCAGCTGGAGCACTATTTACTTCAGAGCAAAATCTGAATGGAGAGACAAATGAAAAATATCTAATCGGTAGAACAAGTTGCTGCTAACTTGCAGAAGCTAAAGTAACCACCATACAGAATTAGGACCTCCTTGTCAATGAGCCACAGCAAAGCAATTTCTCGATGCCTTTACACGTGTCTCTGCCACATCCGGAACCACAGTTACCTTTCCCTACTCTCTATCCAGCTGCTTTAGATGAAGAATCTCTCAGGCACTCCTCCTGGCTGCCTTAACAGGCAAGAACAGCTCAACACTTTGATGGTCAAAGGGTAAACTCAGCAAGAGACACTAATCAGAGTGCACAACCCTCTAACTGGTACCAATGTGTAACACCATTTACAAGTCACCCACCAAATGGCGAATGGGAAAAGAAGGTCCGTACAATTGTGCTCTTCCTCTCATACACATACCTAGTCCTACCAGTGTCAACACACTTGCTATTTCACTGCTTTTTTTACTAAGTTTTTGCTGCAGTTTAGATTACACAGTGACAAAGCATGGATAGGAGAAAATACAGTCTGCAGCTCTCCTGGAATCACCTTTAGGTGACCTGGACAGAACATAATGCTTCATCAATGCAAAGAACAATCCTCTCAATGAATCAAAATCCACACTCATGATTGCCTTCCAGAGAACGAGCCATCTGAAGACTGCATTGAGCCTCCACATTATTTGGAAGAGGGGGCAAGGTAAGACTTCTTTGCCTGTGTTTCTAACTGTCTTAGCACAGAAATAGCATAGTTAAAAAAACCAAACATTAATTTCAGAGGCAACAGACCACTGCAAAACCAATTACATATAGATATATACTATTTTAAATTCATATTCCTCTGCAAGTGATGGTAAAAGCAAAATACAAATTAAGAATTATATTTATGAAACACTCCTAAGTCCATCAGTCACTTGAATGACCCTGATAGCCCACAGATTTTTAACAATGGCTCTTCTAACACAGATCCATAGATCACAGTCTATGGAATATGCATCATAATGTATTACATATACTGTGTAGATTTGTTGAAGGCCTAACAGTTCAAGTGACCTGCACAAACCATTTGTGGCTGTTTCACCTCCATGGTCCACTAAATCCTTGTAGCCATTGCTTTTTGTCCTCTGAAAAGAAACCAAAACTCTCGAAGTGTTAACACTAAGTTTATTAGAAACAGCAGAAACAGGCAAACATCTGAAGCTGCAATGAAGATATGCAACAAAGATGAATACAGGGCAACTGTTCATTAAAAGGGCAGAAGAAAAATCACTCTGTTAAATAGTTACCAGATGCAACATTCTATTTATCAAGAGAGAGAATCATAGAATGGTAGAGGTTGGAAGGGACCTCGGAGATCAAGTCCAACCCCCCTGCCAGCACAGGAACACCTAGGGCATGCCACACAAGAACAGATCCAGGCAGGTCTGGAAAGTCTCTAGAGAAGGAGACTCCACAACCTCTCTGGGCAGCCTGTTCCAGGCTCTGTCACTCTCACAATGAAGTTTTTCCTCATGCTGAGGTGGAACTTCCTGTGTTTCTCCTTACTACCATTGCCCCTTGTCCTATCACAAGGCACAACTGAAAAGAGACTGGCCCCTTCTACTTGACACCCACCCTCCAGGTATTTGTAAACATTAATTAGATCCCCTCTCAGTTTTCTCTCTTCCAGGCTAAACAGCCCCAGGGCTCTCAGCCTTTCCTCATAAGAGATGTTCCAGACCATCATCTTCGTAGCTCTCTGTTGGACCCTCTCTAGTATTTTCCTCTCCCCGTTGAACTGAAAGACCAGAACTGAACACAATACTCCAGATGTGGTCTCACTAGTGCAGAGTAGAGGGGAAGGAGAACCTCGCCCAACCTGCTGGCCACACTCTTCTTTATGCACCCCCAGATCAGACAGCTTTCCATATTGCACTTGAGCCCTGTAACATGATGAGCATCACCTGTAAGCATTGTTAAAAGGCACTACCCATAAAATAGGCTAGATACTCTGCAACAAAGAACATTCTGTGCCTTGCAGTCACTAGCTCCAGGCAGAATGCATCATACTAAGAAATTCAGAAACATAAATAACCTCCTGAATGTACTTTATCTCTATAAAAAGCCTGGTTCTTAAAATTAAGTGGCTTTTCAGAATTGAAGTAGTTATAAATCCCATATGAAAGATCATTTTTATTAGAAGACCTTAAGAGCAAGATCTTATTTTGACAGCAGCAGTGAAGACAAAGGGCACAGGCAAGCTTTGAAAAAACTGCCTTAGCTAAGACTGCCCAGTGCTTCCTACTGTAACACAATCTCTTCAGTTCTTATAACTCTACCAAGCTATAATTGTTCAGACTAAAATTTTCCATGTTGGACTTTGGCCAGTTTTAAGAGGCATTTTTCAGAGTTTTTTAGCCTCAAGGCTGGGGAAAACAGACTGCTCTTTACAGATTAATGAATTTCATTGACCTTTCCATCAGCTTTAGAGCGCTAACACTTCAGAATGGGTGGGTCACAGAGTATATCTTTTGCCAACTCTGGGAAAACCCTACTGAACTCGGCCAAGTGCAAGTGTTTGGATGTACTGCTAATTTATGTACACAGAAGAGATTTAGATTTTAGCAACTCATTGATCACCCTATCCAAACACTATTCAGAGGCAGAGAAGCCGTGCACTGGGGACATAAATGACTAGAGGCAGACTGAAAGTGAAAGATGCACGAACAGAGAGCCAGCATGAAAGCAGAATCCGTAAGTGCCACCTGGGCACAGAAACCGGGATAAAGGGTAGTATAAAGTTGACCAGTAAAGTGGAGGGGTGGAGAAGCAACAGTAAGACTTTCATCTAAGAAAATGCAGCAGGGAAACAATCCAAGTTTGTACGTTCCCCTGAAGAACTGGAATGAAACCCCAAATTGCTGTCTAGCAGACAAATGGTGAGACTCTGTATCTGCAGAAACATAAGTAATACATCCCATTTCCCTATGGACCACAAAGAAGATAACTATGTACTACCCTGCTAAAATACTCTTAATTCAAACTACAGAGGTCTGTTGGATTGGAAGTTATCCACCCTGATAAAGAACAACATCTGTTTTTTTTCCAACATATTTTTCAAGAAAACCCTAAGAATTTACAAGTAATAAACCAAAGTTAAATATAAATCAAAGATTGTAAAACCAAGCACTGAAAGTCTTTGCCATTTTAATTAGGCTTTTCTATGCATGCATTTTATAAGGAGCTTTTGAAGACACAATCACATACTACAACTTTCATTAAATTTGTTTGGTTTTTTTTTTTTTTTTTTTTCCCCTAGCAAACTGTGTTCTGAAAGTAAATTAGTGCAGCCCATCAAAAGAAAATGCATTCTGCAGACCTTCACTGCAGAATTTAGAAGCTGTGCAGTGGAGGAGGCAGGAATTGATGAAGAAAGATGATCACGTAGATGATGCAGGTAAATGCTGCACCTGATGCAGGTAAATGCTGCACCTGAACACTGCTTTTATCCCTGCTACTGACAAAATCCTTTGGGGATGCTAAGAAATCTGGGTAACTGTATTAAGACACAAGATACCACCAACCTGTAGAAATACTCTGCAGAAAAACAAGGGATATGTTTGGAGTTTGAAGGGCTGTTAGAGATCGCCTTGGGAGAAAAGGTATTAAGTGGCTTAGGGCCTCCAAATGAGTGCCAAAAATGGGTGGTTACATTTGTCTTCTTTCTATGACTCAGATCATCCCAGTAGGAAATACCATTATCAGTCTGTTGCAAAATTATTTTGTGAAGAACTAAATTGAGTAACATTATTCTTTGAATAGAACTGTCCACATCTTAAATTTTAATTAACTCAATACAGTCTGTGGTTGTCCTCTTTTAACATCTTTGCCTATACCTGTGGAGTTCCAGCAGAACAACTGACAAAGCTGGCATAAACTAGAGACATTTGGAGGAACACCAGGAACCTAGTGGTTCAGATGACACAGTTGTCACTCCCGTATCTTTCCTAAACAAAGACTTTTATCCCTTGGTGTTACATCATGACACAAATGCATCTCAGTCTCCTGTTGCCACTCTGCTGTCTTACTCCTTCAGTCAGTAAAACACCCTCCCTCTCAACCCCATTAAAGAACAAGCCTGAAATATCAAAAAGACAAAACCACATAGGCTTAATATTCAGTTAGTCCTTACCTCATTGGGTGGAACAATAGCAAAAGGCTGGATGACAGCTGCCAGTGGAATGCGAGCCTGTTTGGCCATATCTGAAGATGATGGGAAGCAGTACGTAGTACATCGGATATAACGAGGGCTGGCATGGCCTAGAACACCCAAGATAGTATGCAGAGTGAAAGGCTGTAAAAAAGAACCCACCTGTCCTAAACAAACTAGAAAAATCAAAATAACAACATAAAGCAACAAGTGCATATGCTAAGTTAAATATGTATTTTTTCCCTCCCATGCAAGCTTCTGCCCTTCTCCCTCCTCTTTATAGGTCAGCGCATTGCCCCTCCCTGCAGGTAAATCCTTTCTTGCTATCTGAGTTTAAAGCAGAGATTCAAACATATCAAGAAAAAAAAAAACCAAAAAAACCCACCACACAAACACACACACCACACAAAACACCAAACACCACAACCTGCCATAAGGATCTCAATAAACATTAGTTTGAAACTTATCTAAGATCTCAGAAGAAAATAATATGGATGAAATCCCCAGTGGAAGTGTCAACACTATATAATGTAAGTGTGTGTATATATATAGAAATAAGAAATATAAGAAATGCTGCAGACTGATACCTCCTGTTAAGGCTTCTCCAGTGAGCTAGCTCCGATTCAGAAAATAGCATATCTGTGTTAATATCACTGTGCTCATTTATCTCACATACTAAAATCATCATACTTCTTGTAGCACAATTAGCACTGAGGGAAATTAACTGTGCACTGAAGACAAGAGCATTGAAAGGCAACAGAAGTTCAGAAATTGACTTCCTTATGCTCCTTTTTTAACCAACAAGCTGCAGCTCTGCTCAGTTTCTTGAAAGGAATTTCTTTGCTGATGAGAACTGCAGTAACCAATTCTCAGATAATGCCAAAAAAACATGATCTATTTGTACATTTTATGCAGTTTATTCAAGCACTGATAAATTACTGCTTGACTAAGTGATACCACCAGTTTATTCTGCATTAAAACAGCAAGTCTGCTGTCAAGAGCAGCACATGGAATATTGTACTTCCAGGCTCTAAACAGAGGCAAAGGAAAAAATTAAGTCAACTAGACAGCTTGTACACTGCCCTTATCACTTCCACAGAATTTTCAAAAATTTGTATCTTAAAACAAAACAGTCCTTATCTCATTGCTTCTTCTAGTTCTGGAAGAATCCAAAATAAGGATTTTCAACTTTAAACTTTGAAAATTTTTAACTTAGAAAGAAAAAGAAGTTGTCTCAACTATTTGTTTTTTTTTAAAGGTACGGGAGGGGGAGGGGGGGTTTTACCCCAGGGGTAAAAATTTCACCCCCCCTTCCTTTGTTGTTTTTTCCCCCCCCCCCCCCCCCCCCCCTTTTTTTTTTTCCCCATTCAAGGGAGCTTCCTATTTCATGTCCAGTGTAGAGTAAGGAGCATCATTTTCCAGATGAGAATTTGAGAAATTTTTTTTTTATTTTTTTTTTATTTTTTATTTTTTTTTAAGATTATTTGATTTCACCTAAAAAGACTCCCAAATCAGCAACAATGACAGTTACCTTGATCTTGGATTATGCAGTCTGTGGTAACAAGAGGAGGAACTTGTCCTCTTGTGTTTGTAGCATAGATCTGTCCTCCCCTAGAGGCCTTATCACTTTCAATTACTTGAATCTGATGAATAAGAAGCAAGAACGGTATGAGAAAGGTAGCCATGTTACATCCATAAACAGGTACACTAACATCTACACCAAGTAACACTATTGACAATGTCTTACACTGAGGTGTTACAAACCTGTTACAATACAGGGTTCTCAGATACTTAAATAAAAAAAAAATAGGTCTGAGCAGTAAAACTCATTTACAACTGCAGATGCTTGTGTACTTAGGGGTAATGTTACACATTGGGGTGGACGAGACCCATATACAGTGAACAAATGAGTTTAGAGTGAGTATATTGTCTGACAGAAGGACAGAGAGGCTAGCCAGCAAATTTAGGAGAGTGAAGGTGTAAATAATCCCTGAAAGGGCTGAATCCTGCCTTCCATTCTCCCAGACCAAACTGAAGTGCAAAGCTGCATTATCTTACTCAGACGCCTTATATACCAAGTTATCTTTTGTATGACCATGGTTGTGTCAGCTGCTGTTCTTCATAAACAAATGCACAGGTAATTGATCAGATTGCTATGGTGGGAGGGCGTTAACCCTCATTCCTCCTGATTAGGCTTCACACACACGTGGTTAAGAAATAATCCACACAGTAGACCACCTTCCTAGCTGAGCTGTATCTTGGCACTGCCATTTAGAAAGCAACTATTTAAACTCCTAAGAAAAGCTTTGCTGGCCATTAGGTAGCATTTCAACAATGGAGCTCAGGGTTTTAATTCTCTAAGTTCTGAGCTTCCTTCTAAAAGAAAGTAAAGGAGAGAAGTCACAGAAAATAAAAAAAAAAAAAAAAGAGACAGCTAATGATTTTTTACAGATTTACTCTGGTTGAAGGCTAGTTTATTAGCAATTTATAATGTAATATCATGAAATGCTCATGAAGCTGACTTTGCTACTAACGAAATACCTTTCCCATATGCTTTCTCTCCTGTCACTTCTGCACAGTACTCCACCCCTCTAAGTTTGATACTTTTCAGGATATAACTTCAGTTATATAAAGGTGTATTTTGTTCCAGAACATAAAACCAGACCACCAAGATGATACCGTTATTCCTCCTCTTCCCTCAAAGAAGCTATCTTCTCAGCAATCTGGTTTAGACTGTAGCCAAACAGTGGAGAGAGGCAAGAGGAATGCAACAGGGAATTTCTCAAACTGGCTTTGCCAGTGCTGCTGGTATCCCATGGAACTGTATCCTTACACTACACATGAATTTCTAATAATAGCTAGGGAAGTTCAGAATCCTCTGTTGGAAAGCAAACAGAGAAGAAAAAATTAGTCACAGAGTCTATTGATCATTGTCCAAGAGGTATTTCCTAACACACTGGAAATAATCTGGGGCCTGTAACTTCCCCCCCCCCCCCCAATAAAGTTTTTGTATTGCAATTTAAATACATAATACATTCCTCAGAGAGCTTGTTAGATCTTCTGCTTGATTACTTTTCCCTGCCTCCCTGGCTTGTATACTTATTGCTAACTCTTGCATTAGAAGGAAAAAGCTTTTGCTCCAAAAAGGTCCACTGGCTGAAGAAAGCAAACCACTTTCAGACTTAGCTCTGCGAAGGATCAACGTACCTTGGTATTCTACTGTTAACTGACGTAAACATATCGCTGCTCTTGGAAATAACTGTTGACAAAGCCCAGATGCTAGTTTTCATACATGTTGTCAGAGCATGTATCAACCTCTAACTTATGTAAGAAACATATAAACCAGCAATGGCTATGGATAAGTAAATTTATCTGGCAACTCTACTATAACTATATAATGTAAATATAACAAGAGAAATATACACAGTCATACTTATTCCTCATTCTGAATTAGCTTCTTGCCCTTTACAGACATTAACCTAGATCGCATTTCGTTTAAACATGTCATTTTGATCCTCTCTGTGCTGCTTAAACTTTGTAGCCTAATTTACCATTGCTGTCCTAGTCAAGGCTGTTTATTCTACGTGCATAATTGAAACAAGACATCAGTCCATGCTTTCATGCCAGACCTCCTCCCCTCCCTTATTTTTAATTAGGCAAGATCATTTTATCCTTCCTATGTAAAAAGAATCATGTTGAAATATTAGGAATTACTGACCTATTAAAGGCATTTGTTAATTATACAGGCACTCATTTCAGGTTTATGGGTTTTTGGTTTTGGTTTGGGGTTTTGCCTTTTTTTTTTTAGGTGGGGGATGTGGAGTGTTTGGGTTTTTTTTTGTTTTTTGGTTTTTTTTTTTTTTACACAGTTGTTTTTTTAAGTTTACAGTCATTACATTAACATCTACATGACTATCAAGAAGCATTTTTCCAAAATTCTTGGGACTTGAAATCAAAGCCATTACTGGATCAAACAATCTTTTCAAGAAGGACAACATAATATCCCAGTTTAAGGAAGCAAGGCTAATCTCTATTAGACAGTACAAGGTTTTTACACAAATGCTTTTCCTTCATCTTGGTGGAACACAGATTCTTTCCTGAACAGCAATACTGCCTCAGCAAGATGCGCAAGGCTCCTTCACTCCGACTAGCTTACATTGTGGTGGTTAATCATTTTTTTTTTTAATTGGAAAGTTCAAGGTCTAACCTGCAGGGCACAGCCTGCTTCAAGAATCTCAACTCTCCAAAGACATTTTGACCTATCCAGACAATTGGCAGAACCAATAGGGGTTTCTGCATCAGAATGTTTTCCCCATGACTTCAGCATATTTTCTCCCTCTGTTTTAATAAGCTGTTCTCAATAAAGAATTTAAATTCAGCCTACATCTGACTAGATATTCCTTTGGGGAACACTTAGACTAGTTAAGAAACACTGACACAATCATAACCTTGTCTTCTTTTCTCTAACACCATTTGAAGAAGAGACACCATCCTACCAGTGCATGTTTGGGTGTACTTCAACAGCTGAGCCTCCTCAGCCTACATGAAGCTTACTCATTAAGTGTGTTCCAAGCTACTGAAATCTTTACAAGGCTGCAGCAACTGGAAGGATGCTCAGGTAAATAATTCTAGTTGCTTGGGAAACTCCTGAAATCAAATGGCAAGGTGGCTTATGAGCATGGGACTTCTCAGTATTTTCAGGACTGCAGTTTTAGAGTTCATGTACCTATATTCTGCACATATCCTACTTTAGGTGTCCATTACTAAATTTAAGCCTTCAAGCTTTCTGGAGTGAGAAGGAAAGGTGACTAGCTGCAGTGAATGCAAGCAATCCTTCAGTACTGCTCATTGTCATACTAAGAATCCTATCGGGAATTCCTGTTCAAGTATTTGGAGTTATGGGTATGTCCCATGTTAGAAAGTTATAAAGCCTCTTCCATACTAAAACTAGTGTTATGCACTAATTTATCCAAAACTGACAGCACAGAGTATAAAGTTGCGTGTAATTAAGAACCTGAAAAAATTGGAAGACATCTTGTGAACCAAGCCATATGTTACAAAAAACTCCCACCAGCTAAAATATATACATTGTCATTCCTTTATCTTAAATGCAGCAGAAATTTACTTGTATACAAAAAAAAAAAAATAGTGCCACATTACTTACTGGGCTTGGAATGGAGTCGGGATCGAGCTTCTTCTGCTGTACCAGACCCCCAGGAAAAGCACCAGGGTACGACAGTTGAGATGCTGCCATCTGAGGACCATAGTTTGCTGCAGAGTTAAATACTTTAAATGAATTATCTTTTCACAGTTGTTTTAAGATCAGCTTTTGCCATACAATTCATACTTATGCAGCTAAAGGCAAGTTGTCCTTCCCTTCTGTTTTCAGCAAGTAAAAGAAATGGCATACTTTGACTCACAGGTATGACAACTTCAGCTCCAAAAATTTCAGGTGTATCAAGTAGGATGGTTAGCAGAGATTACCACAGCTACTCAAACGAGGCTATTACATTAGTGAGAATCCCTCCCCCAATATCAATGTGAACCAGTCTAGTTAGCTGGTTTTTCAGTTGGCAGAATAACTGTTTTACTCACCTATGTCAGGTGAAATAATTGTATTCAGTTTCAATAGTTTATTGCCACAGCAATGCATTTTTAAAAGCCACTTCTGACATAGTACTTTAAGACAGAGAGCAATCTATTCCTTCAGCGTACAAGACAAGATTTCTGTAGCATATTGTGCCTTTACTCATTACTAACCAAATAATTCTGTTCCTGATCCAAATTATTATCCTTTTTCTTGTTACAGTCTCAACAAAGTGCTAAACTTTTGAGCAAAAAGCATAGCCTGCCTTGAATGCACTGACAATGCAAATCTTTCCACTGTACAAAAGAAGATAAATTTTCATCTTTCCAAGTCAGCAGAACATCAGCTGTGAACAGTCACAGTTCCAATGGTGACTCTCCGTCCATGCTTTATTTTCAATTACTTAACAAACAACCTTCTTTACCTTGCTGAGGATGATATCCAAGCCCTGGAGGTTGTCCTGAAGGCTGTTGCAAGTTAGGATTTGGGGGGACAGGTGCAGGGATCCCATCTTGTCTGGTCATAGGAGGCGATGATGATGAAGCATAAAGGCCATTAACATTATTTGCTGGCGGAGGAACCTGTGATCCAGGTGGTAAAGTCATTTGCTGCTGGGTTGGTGGTGGTAGTTGTGGACCCTGAAGACATGCTGGATGCCCAGAAGACATGTGAGAGCTCAGAGCAGTGCCAGGACCTGTGCAAGAAACTATGTCAGCTGAGTCAAAAATTATAACCTACTAACTCTGTATGGGAGGTGTTTTATTTTTGCTGTATATATTTACAACATATAGTCAATACTGAATCCCATACTGACAGTGCTGTTAGGAGAATTCTGAATGTCTGTCCACAGAACAAACCTAACCTCATAGCTTAAGTCTGAACCAATTCAAACAATTTTATCTCTCTTGGCCTATTTTCAATAAAACACTGCAGCTGGGGTGGATGGGGAAAGAGAGGGAAGCCAGCCTTTGACAATTCTTGATTATAATACACAAACACTATTTGCGTTTGAAATAATATTTAATTTCATAATGTGAAACAACATTATTTTTGATTAATAACCAACTTCTCTTATGTGGCATGTTTTTTTTTAAGTCTGCTATTTGCATTTCACCATGACAGGCTCAACAGAAGATAAATGCACTCATTTTATTTGGATTACAAGCATCTTCTGGTTTTGATGCTAAAAAGATGAAATATGTGGTAATTATTTTGTACACATTGGTGAAGAATAGTTTGTCACTTATAATATCCAGATTCCAATTAGAATTAAGATGAGCCTAGAAATAGGGTTTGGGATTGAGACTTAAAATCTGCAAATACTTATTACTCAATAAAACCTACATATTTTTTGGTCAAATCTCTCTCCAAAGACATATGGCAGAATAATTTCCAATAAGCCAAATAACCAAAATTAGGTTTGCAGCAAAAAGGACCAATGTGTTAATATACAAATATTGAAATGCATCTTTGGCCAGAAGTGTTTAATTGAAAAAAGCTACACAAGCTCAGGTTCTCATCTGGTACAAATAAGCATCAGTCCAGTAGCTTTACAAACTGTGAATTTCAGCACTCTGTCAAATTACACCAGCTTAGACTTAGAGCAAAAGAAATATTAGAATAAAACCTAACAGAGAGGCAGACTTGTAAAGAATCCACCTCTTCAGTGGTCTGAAGGGTCTCAACCTTCCAGCATGTAACACAACAAGCAAGAACATTGTATTTTTACATAATTATTGCTGAAGGCAATATAATCAAGGCAGGAATTAAAAAGAAAATATTTTGCTCCAAATAACAGAATTGCTGTATATGCAGTGCTCTGGATGAGATGAGACACACCTCATCCTGTATAAAAAGGTTTGAATTAATCATGCATTTGCAGTTCAAAACTGAATTTGAGTCTAAATTAATTTTTCTAAGGTAAAGAAGGTGTAGGTTTTCAGAAGCAGTTGTATCGAGGGGAAATCCCATGGCAGTTATGCAGGTTTCATTCATGTTAAATCAGCAACTTGTAAGGCCAGGTAGAAACAGTGATACAGGATTAAGTGCAGCCTGAAAAGTTCACCTCTACACAGACCTTACAAACATCAGACACCAAAGTGACCTTCATTAAAAAAAATTAATCCCCCTGAAAACACATCTCAGCAAAATAAGATGCTAATTAAATTCCACTCCTCTTAAATGAAATGCTAAATTTCATCAGGTAATATTCAGGAAAAGCAGATAATCAAACAGAAAATTAGTGTTTAGAAGTAATTTACATGGACGAATCCCATTATCACATCTTCATCTCATGGCTTAGGTTTGAGACATTTTAACCTCAAAATAAATACAAAAAAAATCAGATTAAAAACTAAACTATAAGAGCTGGATAAAAAGAATAAGGTAGTTTCAAAACATAAAAATTCTGAAACGCTGAGAAAGATTAAAGCCTGTCCCAGTATTACTGCTCATACATTTTCTGTTATTAGTGGAATCACCAAGTAATTTGAGAAATGACTGATAAGTGACTTTTACAGAAGGTTCATCAAACATCAATTCAGAATTAACCCCAAGAATATTGATTTAAAGGATAGGATGAAATTAAAAAAATAAATCTAAGAATTTGAGCAAATGATAGTGGTCAAAGATTTCATTTTCTGTTTATAAAAAAAAAAAATCAGTAAGTTCATAATTATCACAGTCTTAATTGCTTTAACTAAAAAAAAGGCAATTGAATAAAAACAATCTGATTACCATAGTTATTTATCTGCATGCTGTTGAGCTGGTTACCAAGTTCTGTTGGTGAAATGGATGCAGTATTCGAGTAGACTGCTTGTGACTGGTGACCATATGGAGGATAGGAAGGTCCCGTATTGCTTGGAGGTGGAGGGCCTTGAAACCTAAAGGGAAAAATTGGTGCAGTTATGCAAAAAGTTTCATCAACCAATTACAATCCTAGATGATCTCATACCTTCAAGGGTGGTGCTGAAACAATTAATTAGGACAAACTCTTGAGAGTTTGGCTCACATTCTGCACAGAAAACATATACTTACATGTAAATAGTCATAAAGCACAAAGAGATGGCACACTTGTTTAAATAAAAAGAAGAAAACTGTACATGTTTGTTCGCATCCTTGTTAGAAATAAAGAAGAGTGAATATGCCATGGCAAAAAGCATGTCAATAATTATATGAATGCTCAAAGGTTAAGACAGACAAGCTTCTGAACATATTGCATCACTCCATCCCCTTTCCATGCTTATAAGGGAAGATTCCCTACCAGGGACAGATGAAGAAGGTAAGAAGAAAAATCTGTGGAGAGAAAAAAAAATTAAGTGAAAAACTGTTAAGGAGATCCTTGTAGTCAAGGGAAAAAAGATGACGCATGTAGGAAAAACTGCTTCATGATTAACAGATATGGAAAAACACGAATGCAAGAAAGATAACTAAAGAAAGCTGTAACACACATATGGCTCATAAATGTATTTTCTACTAGACTATTTCACTCTGCAAAAATAAGATCTCAGGCTCTCAGAGATGATCTACACTGATTTTCCTATAACCACTTCTAAAAACTGAGGAGAGGCCTAGCTATTTCAAGAGAATTAGAATTCACTTTCCTTGAAATTCTGATGGGGAAGTTTCCTGGCCTGGAATAGCAACTCTCAGCAATTTGGCAATAAAACAAGATCAGGTGAAATACAGGTAAAAACAAGTAGATGTGCAGCTGTCAGGGAAACAACTGGAAGATAGGAAAGAGAATCTGTATTTTACCAAGTTGGTCGTGTCAACTGGACTGTGTTCAGTTTGTTTTTAAATCTTCAGGACAACAGCCACCTCTCCTGATGCATTAGTAGACTGTCATTTACAACTGACAATCAGTCTCTTTGGGTCCTCCTTAAAAACAGTGATTAAAATACAGCCAAACAGCCTTCCCTGTTTGGATGCCTAAGAAAACATACCTGAACACAAATAACTTCATAATAACTAAAAAGCACAGAAGCATTAAGACTTCAATTAAAACAAGAATCTTGTTAAACAGTGTCAATTTCAGAAACTGAAGTTGTAATAGGTACACAAACTCATTTCACCACTCGTGGAAGGTGAGCAAAACAATTAACATTTGACAGAATTAAATAAGATTTACTCTTATTTAGCCACTTACAACTACCTGCAATATAACTACTGTGTAATAAAGGTTAGCTATCCCCTCATACAATCATTTTCCCAAGATTTCTTTTCACAGCTTCCACCTGACCCTATTTTCTCCCTCCCCCACTTCTGGCTCCTTCACTTCCTGTAAACTCCAGAGGCAGAACAACAGCACTTCAGATAAATATTCATAGTCAATCTCAGACCTAAGTAAAAGAGTAGCAGGTATCCATCCGAGACAGTTTAACAAAACGTCTTTGAAGTACCCTATGGATCCTTGGCTGTGATGCAACAATAATGAAGCAGAAACATCCTAACAAGGCAAGTGGGGGGTGACTACAGATACAGAAACATGCACCAGCTTTTAGTCAAAACTCAATAGCAGCTATTAATTTTTAAATAACAGCTTCTATATCAAGCAGCACTTAAAACACCTTACTGCTGCTTTAAATCATGGGTCTCAGATCAAGAAGAAAGAAAAATTAAAAGCAAAAGAAACAATGCATGATAAAAACCTGACTTGCTGTAAAATAGAACTTAATAAAATTACAGATCATGCTGTATGACCTGGCAGTTTAATACAGGGAACCAGAAGATCCAGTTCAGAATTGGAATAAGTCAGAACTGCTGAAGATAAAAGGGATGCAACAGAGGTCAAATAGCTAAGATTTCATATATTATTTTTTGAAAGTCACCTATGTAGCTGTTGCCCTGGTGTACTGGACCCCTTTTGGAAGTTGGTCTGGCTGAACTGATGTGTACCAGGTGGTGGAGGCCCAATGGGAGATGAAGATCCAAAAGGCACAGTTGATTTTGACATACCTGCAAAAGAAGAAGCTCTTTTATGCAAGAACCGAAAGCAGGTTGACAAGAAATACAAGCATAAAGCCCTGGGTGGCCCTGCTTGAGCAGGAGGCTTGGACCAGATGTCCTCCTGAGGTCCCTTTCAACCTCAACTGTTCTGCGATTCCATAAGATAGGACAGATTTCTGGTCAGCTTTAGAAACAAATATGAAGAACAGATAATAAAAAGCTAGCAAATAGTAGGTGGTAACTTCCCAGCAAAAGAACCCAAGAGGGACAGTAAGAAAGCAGCAATAATGAACAGAGCCTGAAAATCAAATTGGGATACTTGCAATTCCCTGCCACCCAATTATCTTTTCAGGTAGAAGCAAGATGTATGTTTGATTTCAGAGACCATGGTCTAACAGAAAACTTGGAACAACCTTGGGAAAAAAAAAAGCCTCCGTTGGATCTAGAACAGTGACTACAAAGAGACTATAATTTATGTAACAGCAAGGCTGAATAAGCAGCTTTTCAACCTGTATTTCTCAAATTGTTTTCCTTTAAATTACTCTAACATCAAAAAAGTTTGGTACCAAAACTGGTATTTTTCTCAAGTATTCTAATAAGCCAGAAGTAGTTCTATCTTCAGACTATATTCAGCATCAGATTAAGGTAATATAACTCTTGTTAACTTTAATAAGTTTTAGGAAAAAAATCTAGGTAAAATTTCTTTTTTCATAAGACAAAAAAACCAAGGACAACACAATATTTAAACCTCAATATACTTGCATATTTAGTTCTGTCATTACCCTATTTGACCATCTCAAATGCTACATTTTATATAACTTATGATAACCTGAATGTTATTAAAAATGTTAACAAATACATTTTTAGATGCCTTAGAGACATCTTTACCATTTTAAGTAATTTCCCCCTGTGACATCAGCCAAAATATTGATACAGTCCCTCTTCCTGCCTTCCAGTCTTGGCTATATATACTCAGAGGGAAAAGGAAACCTTACTCTTTGGATATTTTCCACAGCCACAATTTACTACTTACATGCCCACTCTGATTTTACTGAAATTAGACCAACATGACTTACAAATTATTCCATGCTCTCAAATTATTATTTTTAACCTTCAGTCACCATACACTCATATATTATACTTCTTGAAAGATCTGAAACCATGTATCAGTAACTTGGAAATTAGTGAAAAGCCAAGAAGACAGCCAGGTTTACCTGTTGGATATCAATTACATTACCTGCAGCACGATCATGCTGGTAGAAATAAAGCAAATACCACCTGTGCTTGTAATTTGCTTGTACCTAACGTGCCCTTCTTCACTGAAAGGGATTGTCTCCGAGCAGTTAGAAAACAGATGGGCTCTCCTTACCATGTTTTATCCAAATACATCACCCAGTAAACAACCTTAAGCAGAACAACAACTCTTACTCGTAGGCAAGTCTGTGCTCAAGAATTCAGTAGGATAAAGGCCCTACTGTCAAGAAAATAACCCATTTCTGAGAGCTTGCTTGCTCCCAATGTGTTAATACACATGCAAGCTGAGAAGCATTCCTCTGTTCCCAGAAATCACCCTTTTTTGGTCTGTATAAGGTACTACTCATAACACACCATTAAAACCATTGCTTACTGCTTCCAGGACAATTGAATTTGTTATGTGTCTTGCATCAACAAATAACACTGACAAAGCCAGTGCAGAATCCTGTTGCAGCAGCAGTGTAAACCAAAGCATTCTGTGCTGACAAGTAAGAAAGATGCAAAACGCTTTCATAAAAAAAGTAGACTCTGAAAATACATTTTAAGCCAAGTTCATACCTGGTTGAGGTGCTGAGTATGAGGAGTTAGGGTCCCCATAATGCCCATAATGAAGTGAAGAATTAGGTGGTCCCAGACCTGCAGAAAAGCCTCCTGACTGGGATTGGGAATATGGAGGAGCTGCAACATAACCTTGTTGACTCATGATGGCAATATTCTCATTCCAAGTACTGTCTCCTTTTTAAGATTCTGCAAAAGAGAAAGTGACACCTGCTACTACTCTTCACTTTTTTTGTGCATTTTAAAAGGTCATGAACTGTGTTCTCATAACAGACAAGACACATTTGAGGACAAAAACAGACCTAGAAGTCATGAGAAAATAACAGGCTCACTTCACTAGCTAGTTTCCTCAGCACCACTGCCATACTGCATGGATTTAAACAACTGAATTTCTGTGAATGGGATTCACCTCTCCCTGGGCTATGGAGAGAAAATCTGTAAGAAACTGATGTGCAGGCAGAAGAAAATTCAAAGGAAAGTCTCAAACTGTCCTCATTACTGGGAAAGCCTAGACTTCTACTACATCTGAAAAATACACTGTGAGCACCACTCCCAAATACCAGATATCCCAATAAATGCACTGAAAAATCAGGAAAGGCAGAGTGACCAGATAATGAAACTCCTCTAGCAAATTCTTCTCTTGTTCTAGAACACCTTTCTTTAGGGGATATATGGAACATGGCACCAGCTTTCCATCAAACCTTCTAAATCAGCCCCATTTCTAGCAAGAGAGGAAAAATTCTGCACTTTTGGTACCAGTTAAGCGGAAAATAAAGTACAGCATGGAGAGAGATCCTATTTCCAGCTGTCTTGGGCATTACAGGCCCAGGCAGCATTTTTACTACAGGACTTCATAGCGTGACAAAACTGAACACAAGGTATTCCACAACTAAGAAGCGGTTCTGAGGGCAGTATGGCCTTAACAGTGCCATATGTTGTCCTCGGTACTATGAGGCATCTTTCCCTAAGTTTTCACATCTTGACTCTATTAAAGGAAAAAGAAATAAAAAAGCCTGAAACCAGAATTTGATTAAAAGCAATTCAGAAATAGTTTTCAAATGATGAGAGCATTAACAAGACATGGGTTTTTTTCTGGTTTTTTTTTTTTTGTTTGGATGGGTTAGGTTTATTGTTTGTTTTGTGTTTGGTTTTGTTTGTATTTGGGGTTTTTTTGTTTGTTTGTTTTTCAGGCAAATGTTGTTAAGTAAGATAGAATAAACTTTCAGTAGAAAGCATCCTTATGATTGTAATCATTTTTAGAACTAGAAAAGCTGAAGAATTCTGCATTACTACACCAGATGATTGTGTTTCATAAGACTAGTATTCAGATACCTTGCCCTTGCCACCAAGGGATTTGAAGAGATATTGAAGTTATACACTTTGCAACCTTGCTAGCTAGCTAGCTTTCTGGTTTCCAGGTGTTTATATTTAGCTCATATCTAGGGCTAAACTATAGCAGGTTTTTTATCACCCAGTGACCACTCACCAGCTGAGAAGGGGGTTGAGAAAATGAGAAGAAACCCATGGGTTGAAATGAAAAGGGATTTAATGAAACAGCAAAATTAATACTAGTACCAACACCAATATAAAGTACATGAAGTTATACTCAGGCCAGCACATGTATAGCAGTATAAATGGGAAAACAGCCCTGAGGAGCAGAACAAGTAAGCCCCTCCACAGATAGCAACTCTGAGAGGAGAAGCTCCTGTTCTCAGCAAAGCTACCCCTTTATAATGAGCATGACATTTATGGGATGGGCTACACCTGTAGCCAACTCATGTTAGCTGCCCTGGCTTGTGCCCCTCCCAGTTTAAGCACCTGGCTGACTCCAAACTGCTAATGGCCTGCAGACCACAGCTGGCCAAAGATTCTATCCCCACAAAACCACGTAAAAGATATTTTTTTATTTTGACTTACATTGAATTTAACAAAACCAGAATTCTACTAAGTTTCTGGATTAATTTCCAAATTTATACCCTTTTAAGAAGTGCTGAGGATCCAAACCCTGAATGAGCACTTAATACTTCTGTAGCGTACCAAGTACATAGCTGAGGCACCCCCAAAGAAACAAAGATACCTGATGTAAACCAACATTTTAGATGTTAAATGTTCCTTTGAAACAGCCTTCCTCACCATCTATACTTCACATTCCCAGGCACAAGCCACAGAGTCATCTTTGAGTATGAAAACTGGATGAAGGTAAATCCGGAATTGCGCATACAAAAGCACCTCAAAACCACACAAAGCGTTCACACTGCACTGGCACACATCAGTAGAGAAAAGCCATTTCAAGGCTTACACATATTAAACATACATTTCTTTAAGAAAAAAAAAGGAAAAACATGCAACAGTTTTATTAATTTTCCATATCAAACAAGAAATCACCTTGAGCTGGTTACAGGGCCTGGCCCTCCTCATACATTGCCCACACAGCCCTCTAAACCACACTCTTTTCAATGTAGCATAAAATTTCTCAGTTGCAGTATTAAACTGCTGCCAATAGCTAACCTTAGGGAGTTGTCATCTATTTCTTAGCTCACCAGTTAAACAGGGAGAGAAGAAAAAGTTTAAACAGAAAGGCTTCATGCTATCAGCCTTACTTTCTTCCATTAGAAAGACGTGGCAATATGAGCTTTAATTGTTCCAACAGACAGTAAGTCAGCACTAAATTACCTACGCACTGGCATAGACATATATATTGTATCTATAAAAAGGAAGAGATCTTCAGTTGTAACAGCCAACACCTTTAGCTGCGACAGCATCCAGGGGAAACAACTTCCTCCACAGCTTACTCATTCACACACAAAAAAAAAATTGCCACGTCAAACTTCCCACAGACAGTATAAACACAGAGAGGTTTTGCTGAAGAGAGACAGGAACTCAAACCATAAGCATTTATCAGACACAGCTTATTCAACACTGAGCATATTTAATCTCTTTAGAAAAGGCATGCATATATACCAACACGAGATGAAAACAGTTTGGAGACAACACCCAAAATATTAACAGAAACTGATTACCTACGTTTTTAGTGATCAGGTTCCAACAACAGACATATAGATGCACTCTGGAAATTACATGAGAAAAATCATAGGATCTGCTAAACCTGAATCTTTCCCTCAGTTTGTTTACTGTGTGTGACTATACAAAAGGACATGAAAACCTTTTTCTCATTGTCTCTCTTCACCGTGGTTTACCTTACACCACATAGCCTGAGGAACAATAACAAGCACTTCTCCATGATTTAATTTACTGCTATTACAGAACAGGTTGTCATCTTTTTTTTCCTTCAGAGGATTGCTGTACCTATGCAATGCTTTACTGCACTGATATCTCTGTGAAGATGTAAAAATCCACTATGTGCATGTAGAAGTAGGATAACGGAATCAAAAATAGCAGATCACATTCTTAGCAACTGAAGAACAGCTATGAACTTTGTATTTCTTCAGAGACACTGCTCTGAAGAACTACACACATTACATTTTGCTTCTGTTTTGTTGTTTGTTGGGGTTTTTTTAGTAACAGTTTGGCTTAAACTTAAGCTTATGGTTTCATAGCTTACTCCAATTTAGTACAACACCTGCAAACAGTTAACACTTCTATCCACTTTAACTAAGAATTTTAAATCACTGTCACACGGCAACAGGTCTCACTGTTCACTCGGTGCTACCACACGGCTCCTTGCCAGACACGTCTGCCGGCCCGCCTGTGCCTGACGCCGTACCGGCGCTCCGGGGCAGAGGACTGTGAGTTCCCCAGCTCCGTGCAGGTAGGCGGCAGTGCCCTCAACTTCCAGAGCTCCTGCTCTCTCTTAACGCCCCTCGGACTACCCTGATGCAGGTTGCCCGCCCGCTCCTCCCCGCACCGCGGGGCACCGCCGCGACCCGTCCGCCCGCCCCCGCGGTTGCTCACCCGGTCGCTGCCCCGCAGCGAGGGCCCGATCCCCCCTCACGGCACCCGGAGATGCCCCCTGCCCGCTGCCACCACCGTCCCTCACAGCTGTGGCGGGGGAGCGAGAGACCGTTGAAAGCCGTTAGGACGGTTACCTGGGGGCCTCGCGCAGCCCCCCACCCGCGCGCGCCTCCGCTCGGGGACACTCACTCACCCAACTGCCACGTCTAAGCCTGCCCGCGCACCGCCCCCGGGCCGGGAGCACGCGGCAGCGCCTGCGCACTGCCGGTAGTGACGCTCTTGCCCTCAACGGCTGGCCAGGCTGAGCCCCGGCCGAGCTGCTCCCTGGTCTCGCACGACGGCGGAGCCGCCGCCGGTGCAACCGAGCGCATCAGGGAAGCGCCGCGTTGCCGCTGCATGGTCCCCGGGAGCGCTGGGCCCGCCGGCGAAGGGCATTCAGAAATAGCAAAGGGCTCGGAAAAAAGGCTGTCAGCAGGAAGTGCGGGGCTGAAGTGGCATCCCAGAGAGTGGCACGGAGCAGCGGGGCTAGATCCGCTAGAAACCGATACACAGAGCGTGTACAGCTTACAACTGTTACCATCCAGTCATCCTTATGTATTAGGGGTGAAATTCCTCTTTAAACGTCAAAATGGCCTAAAGATACAATACTTTTTCTGATACATGCTTTAATAGCATACTTTGATCCATGGTAATATGTATATGTAAAATTATGCCACTTGAATATCTTGAGTGAAATAAGATACAGGTACTTTACCTGTTTGCATACTCTAATTTTAGTTACTGTTCAATTACACTTAAAAATACTACCGTGGTTACAGGATATCAATAACAATGTAGCAAGTAAGATGTATTGGAAAAGTGACTGTTCTTCCCAGTCAAAAATGAAACATTCTTTGAAGTTAAAAAAAACCAAAACAGTAAAATGGCAGAGGTTTAGCAAGAAGAGAAAAAAGTCATAATTCAAAGACAGCTTCATAACTCATATGCATCTGGAATTCAGGCTTCCTAGCCTTTGAGTGCTTGTTTTACAACCTTAAAAAAGCTTTTGAAAGTAGTGAATGGCTTTACATGGTGCTAAATCTAAGTGCAGGCTACATCAGAGAAGAGTGTCAAAAGCATTCATTACTGTACAAAGTAATTATGAAAAAAAGTCCCAGTGCTTTTGAAAGAGTTTTCAAAATGAAGGTACACAGGGGCACACTTTAAATGAAGGACTTGCAAAAAGCCTCAGCAAGCAACATGAAGTGGGCAAGAACAAGTCTTGACCTGTCTTCATCCTTGCTATCCAGACCTGGTTTCACCACCAAATAATATGTTGTTTTTCTATCTGTTATCAGAGCCACTACTGATGGATATGTCAGAGAAAATTCAAAACTTTTCAAATCTCTCACAACTGTCTCACCAGAATGGAGAATTTAGTCCACAAGGTGACAAGCATCAGTTAAAGTGCAAGTGGTTTTGGCTACAGAGTATCAGTGACTCTTTCACAAGCAGGATGCAAAACAATGCCTTTCATCACTGCTGCACTGTAGTTTCACCCGTTGTCTCTGTCTCTTTTGCTGGTTATATGGACACATACCTTCAGTTGCAGAACCTTCAGTTATGCAAAATGCTTTTGAAATACCATGCCACTGAAGAAAAAAAAATGGCTTTAAGTTTGGAGGTGGCCTATTTTGTTGTGGACGCAGGTGGGTTGTAGTCCCAACAGTCCTGTTGTCTAGCTGCTAACAATAAGCAGCTGAGGATAATTCAGCACTGAAGAACTGTGCACTTACTTGGCCACTGAATACTTACTATCAGATTTCTCCTCCTCGAAATCAGCTCCAGTGACACTGAAAGATGAGATCAGCAGAAGATAGTAAGGAGAAGCTAAGGCATTGTCAGTTCTTCCCCTGTTTCAGTCCTGCTCTGGAAGTGGATTAAGGTGCTTCTTTTTTCAACAATGCAGCTTCGCTTCCATTGTACTTTAGCCTGAAGCACTGAAACAAAAGGCACTCAGCATGTCACAGGCTGGAAGTTTTGAAGCTACAAGTAGTTATTTATCTACAGTTCCCACCTATTACATTAAAAGTAATTCAAGGTTTTCAATTTCAGAAATGTGGAAACATCATTAAAGATTTAGGTGCATTCCTGGTCTGGAGAGTAATTTCATAAAAATGAGATTGCAGGATTGCTAAACTGTTGCCACTTCATTTTAACTAAACCATTTAAATTAAAATGTATCATAAAATCTGAGAATCAAGACTGGTTTCTTCTCTATCTTCATAAATAATGAATATCTTACAGGTTAAATTGACTTTCTTAACAATCGGTTTATCCTGAGCTTCTAGCTATGCAATGCTGCTGAAAACTAAAGTGATTTCATATATTCAGATCTAATTTGGAGTGAGTACTGAAGTAAATAGAAGAATTTGTCTAACTCTATATGCTTTTTTCATCTATATTAAAAATTAGCAAAACTTCTGCCTCTAAAATCTCACTTTTAAAGTTCTCACTAGATTTTTTTCTATTAGTTCTGAAACAAAGAAAACAAATCGTTATCCATCAGCTTGGAGATTATTGGATACAGAACAAATACAGCTCTATAGAAGCTAACTCAAATCTTTCAGAGACCAATATTATGCTTTTTTAAATATGCTTTTGGTTTGGTTTGGGTTTTTTTTTAATCATTTGGGATTGAGCTCTTCCTTGAAGTTACCACTGGAAGTCTATAAAAGCCCCTCAGAGACAAACTGTGTAGAACTCCCTGTCTCTGTCTCATAGCACATTGCATTAAGACAATGTATGATTCTGGGAAACCTACATTCTAATCTTACCTGTTCATTTAGAATACATCCTTAAATTACAGCCTTAGCACAAGCTGTCAGGAATAATGCGAACACCACCGTGATGCAGTTGAGCTACGGGTATTTCTCACAATGATAGCTATACTACAGCTTTTGTACCAGTTAACACTGACTATCTTAACACAAATGCCATGACAAGACAAATATCTGCAGTTTTAAAAATCAGAATCTATTCTAAACTGCTCTCTAGGGGAAGAGTTGGGCAATATAGGGTATGTTCTTTAGAGAAAAGACTATTTCATCACAAGGAATAGTTCATAAAACTCCAAAGATTCTACATTTTAAAAGGTTTTTCTTGTTGAAACTGGTTTTATTCCTTTTAAGTTCATTTGAATGTCCTGCAGACAAAGCAGCAGGTTTGCTTTTGCACGACATCAGAAGCCTCCTAAAAGCTGTTTACTTAAGATTACTTTCTTTTCCTGTCTTGCTTACACACTAAAACCTTCTTCAATGTTTTATCTACAGTATAGTTAAGATCTATGCAAAACAGTTGAGAGCTTAGTGAAAAGCACTTTACAAGCAAAAAAGAAATTAATATTTACAAAGGTTTGATTTGTATACAATTAATGCAAAGACTTCAGTAAAAAAGAAGCAATCACATTTTGAAGGGTTTATGTTTTTCTGAAAAAAAACCCCACCAGTGTGTCTGTGCAGTCAGATTAAAAAATCCTATAAGAAGAAAAAAAGAAAGATGTAAAAGGATGTAAAAAGAAAGATGTCTGGGGTTGGACTAGATGACCTTTAAAGGTCCCTTCCAATGCAAACCATTCTATGATTCTAGTATTTCAGGAAACAGAACACTACTGTAAGAAGAAATACATCTGTGTTGTGACACAGTTACATTTCTAATGTAAAAAACCTAACCACAACAGAAGCATAAATAAGGATACAACAGAAGTAAAAACTGGTATTTTGATTAAACAATCCCAATGGCAATTAGAAAATATTATTGGAGTACATCCTTTAAACACTGCCATATATAAACTGAATAGTCAAGAGCAAAGGGTTTTCAGAACATTAGACTGATGTAGCTGCTGTTATTCAGGGATAATACTACAGTAGTGTTAAAATCCTGGGTATACAATCATTGCTACATATATTTTCTCTTTAGTAACCAGTGTTAATAGATACTTCCTACAGTTGCTATCCACTATCACCTAGTTCTGTTCCAGCTCAGCCATGGGGCCACAATAAAGGAAGAATTTATTCCTTATCATTTTTATTTTTTGCAAGATCAGACACTAATTTATCAGGTAGTGGATTAGAGTGTCCAGAACTAAACTGGGGCCTGGCCAGTCAGTGGGGCCACTGGGACGCAATTAGGGACTGCTGGGCATGCAGATCATACAAGTGGTTCTCCCTTTTCCCTCCTTCTGTGTGCTGACCACAGTGATGGTTCTACTGCTCAGCCTGCTTTCAGCTTACCACACACAAAGTGCTCCCACACTCACTTAAGTTTCCAAAATATTTTTAGACTAGGGGTGTAAATCTAATGGCAATTCATAAATTTATATTCTGTCTGTCTTAATTCATCCGCAATTTCATTTAGACCTAATATTACTGTCTATCCCCTGCTGTGAACTGGGCAATTCTGTTGCATTTGTGCCCTTGCCAGTAGCTTTAGAACAGCTGCATCCTTCCACCCTAGAAATGGCTGCATTTTGTGATACCCTGCAGAGGAGAGGAAGGACAGGGAATGCATCACTCCTTCCCTGCCCCAACCCTTTGAAACATCAGTGGCAGCTGGTAAGCCCACAATGATAGACCCTTTTGTCTTCATGGTGCCTAACTCCCCCAAACAGAGGACAAAAACCTACCACCATAGAGGATATTCATTCCCTACCTGGAGAGTGTTGCTGAGATTTACTGGCATATTTGCAAAGCAAAAAATTATATTTGGGGAAGAAAAATTATATGCAAGTGAAAGAGTATTTAATGCTATAATTTGCCTAGGAGAGACTCTGAATCTTGTGAAAAGGGCATTTGCCTTAAAGCCAAGGTCCTATTTTCTTGTTAGGTTGTCCCTGTTAGGTAAAACCACTTTCTTTCCTGAAACTCAGTAAAACAGAAGTTATTATAAAATGTTCTATGGTCCACATGTGATAAGTTCTATGCAAGTCACACATTACAAAAGCAAACGTGCTTTAGAAAACTGACTGTGGCTGCTTTCTTTAAAAAAGACTTTCTGGCTAGGTCAAGCCTCTGGATTTTTCAGTATCTGCAAACTGTGATGCTCCTCTGCTTACTCTCACTGATTGTTGCTATTTTGGTTTTCTAATGAAATCAACATTCTGGCAACTTGATCTGGAACATTTACTGACACAGATATGGTGTTCTGAGAAATCCACTGTAATGTTTCAGTTGGGGAATTTCAATTATCTTTTAAAATTAATTTAGTACTGTCTAAGATGCATGAGAGTGGAAGATTGCACTACCAGTTCTTAAAGAAAAAAAAAAACAACCAAAAAACAAGACTTGATTACTCCACTATAATTGTCACAGAAAAAAATGTAACATAAAAACAAAGATGAGAACTTATAATCTGATGAATAATGTATATATGTAAAGAACTGTGAATAAATATTAAGCCATCAGTCTGAGAAAGGACAGAGAAAGTTATACGATCCTTTCTGTGTTTGCTTGCTCAATGTATGAAATTTCTCAAATATATATCACTTTTACATTCAAAAGCACCTGAAGTAGCTTTACTTTCACTGGCTTTTATTTTACATTTCACAGAATCACAGAATGTCAAGGGCTGGAAGGGACCTCGAAAGATCATCCAGTCCAGCCCCTCTGCCAGAGCAGGATCACCTAGACCAGATCACACAGGAACGTGTCCAGGCAGGTTTTGAATATTTCCAGAGCGGGAGACTCCACAAACCCACCTGGGCAGCCTGCTCCAGTGTCTGTCACCCTCACAGTGAAAAAAATTTCTCCTGATGTTTATGTGAAACTTCCTCTGCCTCAACTTCCACCCATTACCCCTTGTCCTATCATCGGGCATCACCAAGAACAGAACAGAACAGAATGGCCTAGGTTGGAAGGCACCTTAGAGATCATCTAATCCAACCTCCCTGTCATGGGCAGGGACGCCTCTCAACTAGATCAGGGTACACATAAGGCTCTGTCCAACTTGGCCTTGAACACCTCCAGGGAGGGGGCAACCACAACGTCTCTGGGCAATTTATTCCAATGTATTGCCACCCTCGTGCTGAAGAATTTCTTCCTAAGATCTAATCTAAATCTATTCTCCTTCAACTTAAACCCATTTCCC
>JANIJG010009787.1:3360-15149 GCA_024611175.1 Megaceryle torquata
CGAGTGGCTTGAGGCGGCGGCGCCTACGGGCTGCGGGGCCCGTCCGCGGGGCATGGCCTGGGGAGCGTACTTATCAGGGTCTCCCCTTTGCCTTGCAGAACGGACCTCTGCCCCTGAAATACCGGGTCCGACCTACTTGCAAGAGGATGAAGATCAGTCACCAGAGGGAAGGCTTGAACAATAGCGGGGAGCTGGAAAGTGACTCTGGGAGCGACAAGGCGAGCAGCCCAGCGGGAGGCATTCCCTCCACCTCCTCCTGTTTGCCCAGCCCCAGCACACCAGTCCAGTCTCCTCACCCCCAGTTTCCCCACATCTCCAGCACCATGAATGGCACCAGCAGCAGCCCCAGCAGTAACCACCAGTCCTCTTTTACCAACAGAGCGCGGAAAACTTCAATAAATGGCTCCTCAGCCACTTCATCTGGTTGACGTGCCAACCAGGCTACCACCCCCGACCCTTCTTTATATAGATCTCTCCATGCCATTACAGCTTTATAGATGCTAATCCATGTGACTATCATCCAAATTGCTTTCTTAAGTAGTGACACTGAACTTGGCTATACAAGGTGGACTAGGTGACATTCAGGATGGACGTTAATGGAAACGCAAGATTGAAATGTAAATTGTTTTCAGAGGACTGGGAAGCAAACAAAAGTTACACCTTCACCTGTTCTGAGTGATGCGGAGTTGTTTCCGTCCCCATCATCTGGACTCGGGAGTCTCCAGAAGTCATTACAAATCCCGGGAAGTAGTTTGTTAATCCAGACTAACTCCTCCATTGCGTTCTCTTTGATTGTTATTGTTCTTATGCTGTTTTGTGAACCTGTAGAAAGCAAGTGCTTTTTCATCTTAAAATCCAACAAAACGGAAAGAATATGCATAGAATAATGCATATATGTAGCCATGTCACTGTGAATAACAATTTTTGCGTATTAGCCATTTTGATTCTTATGTTGCATCTTTTACTTCTCTGTTGCTGCGCAAAACCGATCAAAAGAAAAGTAAACTTCAGTTTTACAATCTGTATGCCTAAAAGCGGGTATTACCGTTTTATTTACTGACTTGTTTAAATGATTCGCTTTTGTAAGAATCAGATGGCATTATGCTTATTGTACAATGCCATATTGGTATATGACATAACAGGAAACAGTATTGTATGATATATTTATAAATACTATAAAGAAAATATTGTGTTTCATGCACTCATGATATGGTTGTTAAATTTCTAAACTGGTTCGACCCTTGCAGATGCCGCCTGTTTGAGATTTGCTTGTACTGCAAGAAACACTTCACATATGAGAGCTACAGTATTGGGAAAGCACATTCGAGTCTCTGATAACCTGGAGGCAATTGGCAATCTTAAAAGGATTTTGCTGGCTTTGTATCTTTTTTTTGTTTGTTTGTTTGTTTGTTTTCCCCCAAAGTAATATGTTTTTACTTTACCAAATATTGAAGTGATGCAGTGAAGAAAAAAAAAAAAAGTTAAGGGAGATGGAAGTCTTTGACCTGTTTGATTAGCTTTTTATTATTTGGTGTGGTGGAACTGTGTTTTTAAAAGCACATGGAATCATTATAGAAGCCATAAATTATTTGGTATAAATTTTAAGGAACCAGCAAGTTGCTGGATGAAGGCATTTTATCTAAATTTGTATTAATATATATGTATATGGTACAGTACTAATTTCAATAAAATTTAACAGGTACTTAAATATTTCCAATAAATTGTGGAGAATGCCTCCTCTTTAATGGCCTGCAAAGAGGTACATTTTATTAGAGGCTTCTAAGGGTATTATTTTTTTTAGTAGAAGGAACTTTTCCACCATAAAATATGAACAGCCCAGAACACTGTTCAGTTTGTGCTTTGCTTTGGTCGAACTTTGTGTGTGTTCATCACCCATCAGTTATACATTTGTGAGGGTGTTTATTCTATATGGATATTGTTTCATGTTTGTACGGGAAAATTGTAGTTAAACATTTCATTGTCTCCAGTCTGCAAAAGAAGCACAATTCTTATTGCTTTGTCTTGCTTATAGTCATTAAATCATTACTTTTGCATATAAATTGCTGTTATTTGTCCTGCTTGTTTTTATAGACCAGGTGATTGCAAATCCTCCACAAGGTTATTGCTTATTGATGTATAATGTCTTGTTAAACAAGAGTTGATATTTTTTCCTGTAGTAAACATGTACAGTTCAATTTCAACAGTAAAAACTTCAGTTTTATATACACGAATAACTTTCATTTATAACTGATCAAAGAAATAAACAAATAAAAGGGATAATTCATTGAAAAATAGCAAGTGACCTCTGTTGATAATGTGGTGTTAAAGGACAAACGTCTTGTTTGGAAGTCTTTATGGGTGTTCAGAAGATTTTAGTAAATGGAACACTTGAGTACTAAAATAACAACAGGGAAAAAAAAAATCCTAGAAAGGGCCATGATTTGTTTTGGTGACCTGCCTTGAAAACATTTGCTGTTCTTTATTTTACCCAGAGTTCTTATTTAAAATAAGCAAATGGTGTATTCTCAAGTCTCATCCAGGCACAAGTTTTATCTCCTGTGTATTCAGGCTTAGTTCACGTTAAACTGCACTGTTGGGGAAGGAAAAGAACAGTATGTTTGTGGTGGCGAGTGCCAGGTTCTGTCTGTGCAGCTCTGGATTGTTTTTTAAAGCCTCGGTGGAACTAAGTACATTTTAATGTGAAGATATCTTTCCCTGCGGCCGAGTGTCTGTCTTGGCACGATTCCCTCAACTATATGAATTAATCACACTGTACTGGTCGAATTAGTTTACTCAAAGACCAGCACCGAACCTACAGCCGAGGCTTGTGCATTAACAACACTGATTAAATTGCGCTTATTTATACTAGAAGTGATAATGACAACTTTTAGTATCAAAATGGAACTATTCCCGGTCTTTGTAGAGTGTCCGTGAAGCGTAAGGAAATGAAACAGGAGCTGGATAATTCCCTTTGAGGTTTATTAAACTCTTAGAGCACTTTCGGCATGTCCCAATTTGACATCTCTCCCGTCTGAATAAGAACAAACGTTTTCAGTAGCTCTCTTTCCGAGTTACAGAAGGTGCCGAGGATATTTGTGCTGCCATGTGAAACTTTTGCTTTGCTGCTGGCCCTAGGCAGATGGTACTGCGATGCGTGTATATATCGCTAAGCACAGTTGGGAGGACGATCAAAGATAGCATCTGGATGTTCTACTTGCGAAGCTACCGTGTCAACCTCCTTGGTTTCACAGCGTTTTCCTTTGCAGCTACATAGAGAAGAGGGTTCTTTACAAATGTCCGTAAAACCCTCCCTATTTGTAAAGAATTCTCAGCTCGGTATATGTAAGAAGAAACATTTAATTATCCGACGTTGCAGCTATACAGATCGCGGGATAAAGTTGAAGTCTCCTGAGGTTTTCTGAGCTTGTTCAGCAACAGAACAATCTGATCAAAGGTAGAGGCAGGGGCAGTTTGTGCCCGATGGAAAATTACGTCTTTCTGTCTTCGTCCGACCAAATTTTCCGCCCTGGTTCAGCTGCCTGCTCTAAGCAGCGCTTTTGTGACCAGACGGAATGGGAGATAGGCGGTACCGACCCAGCCCCGGGGAAGGCGAGGAAGAGGGAGCGTGGAGCCTCACAGGCTTCTGGAGAAGACGGTCAGAAACGGGGAGAAGGAATGCAGAAATACGCAGAAGGAAAAAGAACAGGAACATGAGTAGCTTGCCAAGTCGAACTGTTTGTCCTCCAGTGCCGAGCATGGCTCAAAACAACCTGCGTCGCTGCCTCTCAGCAGGCCGATGACGGCGGGCGGGCACCGCCGAGAAACTCCCGAAAACCGGCCGCGTCCCGCGGGCTGGAGAGGAGAGCGCAGGGCGGCTGCCGGCGGGACCTGGGCAGTGCCGGGGGGAGCTACGGGGAGCTCCGCTCAAAGGCGGCATTCTCCGATTTTTCTGATGAGGAAGGGAAGCACTGAAACCCGAAGGCGGAGGCATGGCAAGCGACAGGCGTCCTTCCAGCTGAAACGATCCTTCTGGTCCTCTTCCCTTCGCGGCTGCTGAGGACGTACCGCCTGTCACCACCTCCGCCGTGTAGTCACCCAAGGATTCACTCGTTCTGCTGGGGGTTTTCAAAGCGCGGTCAAAACAAGTCCTCATTGGGGCCGGCACCGGGGCGAAGCCTCCTTCTTTCTACCTCTGCCATTCTTGTGCTTCGCTCCTTCACCGCGGCCCTGGACCGCCCATCCCTTCGCCCCGGTGGCCGAAAGCCGTGCTCCTGCCTTCCAAACACTACTTCTGGACTGTTCATCTCTCACCACGCAGGAACTCCTGCAGTTCCGATCTTTGCCACCAAACCGGTTCGCGAGGATCGGGTTGTCTCGCCGTGCCTGGCTCTGGTTTCCAGCCCCGGCTTGGGGCGGGCGGCAGTAGCCGCCCCCGCCGCCAGGTACTGCCGCGGGAGGAGGGCGGTTGCGGCCCCGGCTGGCACCTTGCGCCCTCCCAATTTTAATAGGGTGAAATTCTGAGACAATGTTTACTCAGAAAAGTGTTTCCTGTTTCCGCTGTTAATTTTTAACGTTCTTGCTTATAGTCTGGGTACTTGAAACGGATTTCCTTTATTTTACTATAAACAGTTTCTTTTTCAGGTTTTCTGCCTGTCTCCTACTAAGAGGACGCCCTGAGAAGAACCTGCTCTCCCCTCCGCAGGGATGCGGATCTCCATTTTCCGCAGTTCAAAGTCGTTGTCCCGGTCCGAGAGCTCCAAGCCACGGTCGCTTTGTGCTTTCTTAACTGGAGAATTTAAAGGATTTTTTTCCATCTCTGTCTCCTTCAGTCCCTTTCCCCACGACTAACAGAGGAATTCCACCAGCATAACAGAAAAACTACTGAAGCCCGGTGGGGACCGGAGCAATTTTCGGTCTCACCGTCTTTGGGGATGGGATGTTTGTATTTATTTCACAGTGATGATATTGGCTATATAGATATATATTTAAAAAACCACAAACAACAAAAACCAAAAACAAAACAAGCCAACAAAACAAAAAACCAACCAACCAACCATAACAACAAAAATACAAACCACAAAACAACTCAGTAACGGGAAAAGCACGAAGGACACATAATTCCCACAGCAAACGGAGTAGGCAAGAGACTTCCATCCCCGGTCGCTGCCGCGAAGCCGCGGGAGCGCCGGGCAGGACAGCGGCGGCTGCGAAAAGGCCGCGAGATGCGGTGCCGGAGATCCCTGCGGTACACGGAGCCCGCATCCAGGGCGTGAGGTCGCCGCCTCCCCCGGGCCGCGGAGAGCCGGCGGGGATCTGCGGTACGACTGCGCTTCGCTCCGCGTCGCGTCCGCTGGAGGGGACGGAGTTCCCCGGGCTGTCGCGGAAACGCGGCGCTCAGCCCCGCCGGTACCACAGACAAGGCCTGGCCGCCGCCGCCCTCCGCCCCCGCTGGCTGCCCCGCCACCGGGAGGGCCGGGCCGGCTCCGCGCCCCCCGCCGCCGCCCGGGCAGAGGCCATTTTGCGCCTGCGCAGCTCTCCCGCCTCGCGCCCGCGGAACTTCGCCCGCGCGCCGCCAGATTCGAACGGGGCGCTCGGGGGGCGGTGCGTGGAACATCCTCCCCCCACCCTTCTCTCCCCGAGCTCTCCGCGCAGCACCGCGCAGCCTGGTGACTCCGCGGAGCTCTGCCCGTTCAATCCTCGCCGGCGCGGGCGGCTGCTGTAGAATGCGGTGCCCCGCTTCGCCGCCGGGCCCGGTCGGGCCGGGCCGGGCCGGGTCGGGCGGAGGGAGGCACGCCCGGCAGGCAGCACACCCGGCCGTCGCCGCTCTCCGCCGAGGTGCAGCGAGGCAGTCGCAGCCTCGGCACCATGACCCCGCCTGCACCCTCTCCTCCCCCTTAGGGTGTTCCAGCGAGCCTGGCTATTTTGGGATGTCCGTGCCGGGAAAGGAGGCACCAGGACGTGGCTCTCCGGTATTCCCCGGTCGGCTGCGGGGAGCCGCGGTGCCGTATTGCCGTCCGCCCTGCCGCAGCGACCCGGCCTCCCTCCGAGAGCGGCCGGTCCAGCCCTCCATAAGGCACAGCGTGGTCCCGGAACACCCCGACCTCTCCCGGAGAGGGGAAGGGGCCACGGTAGCCATTTGGCGCCTGTATTTTTGTGGCATGCGGCTGAATATCGCACCTCGTCTGGAGAGACAAAGGCCTATATGTTCCCCATCGTCAGGGAAAAGTAGACGCTTTCCCCGCTTCCCGCGCAGAAAGCTCTCAATGGTGCTGGTGGGGGATATTGCCCAGGAAGCGGCCGGGTGAGCTCTTCCCGGTGACAGGGAGGCACTTTTCCAACGGCAGAGGCAGCCAGCGGCCCTTCCCCCTCCGCGCCGACGGTGCCTCTCGCACGGTGGAGGAGGCCGAGGCCGGGAGGCGCCGCCCCGCATCCCGGGGCCTCCGCCGAGCGCAGAGCTCCCGGGCACCTCTGCCAGTACTGGCATTTCTCCCTCCTCCCTCCTCATGTGGTAGGGATGCTCGAGAGGTGCTTCCTCGACGAGGCACTTTCTGATCTGTGAGACAACATCGTGCCAGCGGCTCTTTGAGGCCTCTGCAATGGGCTGATCCTTAAAAAAAAAAAAAAAAAAAAAAAAAGATAATAAACGAACAAAACAAAAAACCACCCCGAAACAGCCCCGCAAACATAACCTCAGAAACTTTAAAAAGGAAATGCGAAAAATACAACAAACCAACCCAAAACCAAAAAACAACCAAGAAAAACAAACGTCAAAATAACGCAACAACAACAACCAACCAAAAGCAACGCGAAAACGGTGCTGTGAAGGAAGGTGTTGGCAGGGCCAAGGTGCAGGGGTGCTGTGTGAGTGACATCCCTGCGAGGCAGCTGTCGCTGTGTGGAGTGAGGAGCCTTCACACACCCTCGGCGGGTTCCTGGCTCTGGCACCCCGCGAGATGGAGCTTGGCTGCGCGGGGCGCGGAACCGCGGCTCCGCCCGGCCACCGGGTTCAGTCGGTTAGGACGTGTCCCATCCGGAGGGATGGGAGTTTGATTTCCAGGCTGGGTGGGCTAGTTGCAGAGGGCGAAGGGCTGCGGCTGGAGCGCTGGGGGACACTGCGCTGCTACGCCTCGGGCTGGGGCGCTGCTCCTGGGCAAGCGGGCGCGCAAGGAAAGCCCCCGGGCACCTTGGAGCTGCTGCAGCAGGGACCGGCGGAGGCGAGGCAAGCGCTCGGTGCCGAGAGGGATGCCTACAACCACGAGCTGCCATTTTGTATCTTTTTAGTGGGTTGCCTTTTCCTTCTCCTGGAAAGCAATGCGCGGTGGTGGCAGCAGTGTCTCCCCTATCCCTGCCCACCTCCACGGCCGCCCTCCGGGCAGGCAGCCCAAGGCTGCCCGGGAGGTCCTCTCGGGAAAGCACCCACCAGCCCCAGCTTCCCCAGCCCTGACGTTTTCCTTGCCACCTCCGCCCTAGGTGCTCGGGGTTTGCAGGCTGTTCAGCTGATTTGTTGCTAATAGCAACCACACGACAGCGATTTGCAGCCTTTTCTGCTGCTGGTGCCTCTCGTTACACCTTCTTCTGCAGACTGGGATATTGTCGTCTGGCTGCTGCATGTCCCCAGCCCTCTAACCACAGCAGCTAGGGACAATGATGGGGCAGGAGAATGGGGCGGCCGCGGGGCGAGCGGCGGGCTCTAAGGGGCATCGTGCATATTGGTCCTTACAGATCAAGAGCTAAATAATGGACAGCCCCTCTCGCCGCAGCCGCGCAGGCTCCGCGTACTTCGCATTGTCTGGAAGCATTGTTGCGAGCTGGCAGCGCCCGCAATCCTCCCGGCATGAGGGGAAGAAGCGCTGCTGGGTTTACATATGTAGATGCGGGCAGCGTTCAGCGCCAAGCCGACACACACCCTCCCCCGGAGTAACAGACACAAAGGAAGACCTCGTTCCTTTCAAGTTCCCAGAATAAATTAATCTCCGGCTTTCAGTTTTGGAACGTCCCAAAAATATTTGTCCTTTTTTTTTTTCTTCTTCTTCTTCTTTTTTTTTTTTTAATTTTTTATTTTAATGGCACTGCACAAGCGCTGACGGTTCCACAGGAAACCAGAGGTGTAACCATATGCACGTGGTAAAAAGGGCTCAGCCCCGCCAGCTAATATTTCCTGGTCTCATCCTGCAAGTCAACCTGAAATGTTTTGTCCTTTTCCGGTTTATTTATCCCTTATATTTTTTTGTTCTGTCTTTGCCTAGTGCAATGGCGACGCACCGATGTCCACTAGCCAAATCTATATCGCGTTCGTGTTATGGGCTACAAAAATCTACTCAAATGCCAGCGTCATCCTCTTAAGTGAAGAAAAAGTCCTCTTTCTAGTGCATTTGAAGTGCCTCGACACTTCCTCGCAGAACTAATTTACCCCATAGGAAAGTCTCAGAAACTGAACTCGCCACCAAAAATCCAGAGAGTGGACCCCAGAACAGCATGAATCGCTGGACCCTCGAGTCCAAAGCTCAGGGCAAAAGGGAGGAGATTCTGCACTGCTACGGCCCCTCTGACAGAGTTTTTGCTACAAACGGGTAATGTCAAAGCCCAACTTAAATTAGAAAATTAAATTACTCAAGGATTTGGATGTTATATTTTAGTAGAGATTATACACGGAGTTGTACATTCCTCAGTCGGTACACTCTCTTCGAGAGAGTACTGCAGTTCCTTACATCCCGTTCATTCCCACTAGCCCTTCCACGCTTAACCTTCCTGCTTTCCAAAGCCCAGCGTTTTCAATTCCCATCCACGGGAGCGAGCAGAGGAGTTAGCGCGTTGCTCTTCCTACCAAATGCGCTCAGTGGTACAAGCACGGGATTAAACAAAATATTTTATGTAACCCTTGAACAATTTGCCAGACATGTGGCAAGAGGAGGAGACCCTCCAGAGATAGATCGGACGACCCGAGGGGCGCGGGGGGTGGTCGGGGTCGGTTCCGGCTCCAGCCCATCTTTTCCGCATCCACGGCGGGCTGTCCCAGGAGGCACATAATCCGCAGCCGGGGGAAAAGCTTCCACACCAAGATGCCTGAATACCTCACCTTTTAATGAGCATCGCGCAGTTTCAAGCCGTTGAGGAGCAGCCACGGCTTGGCCAGCCCCGGCACGGCGGGGCAGGACCCGTCGGGGGACAGCGAGACGGATCCCGGACCTTCCACCCAGTGCCCTCCCGGGGCGCGGACCTGAGGAGGATCCGGCCGCTGCCGTGCGGGGGATATGAAGCACCTGTTGCCTCAGGGACGGGGCCAGGACGGGAAAGACCGTGGTAAGGTCCCCCCCGGCAGTCCTCACCCCCTCAAAAAACTCCACGAATAACTTCGCCTGTCACCAGCCTAGGGAAAACGATGCTTCCTTGCCCCCTTACGGGCGTATTTCCGAAACCCAGCAGAAGGCGAAGGCACGTTATTAATTTGGGTAATTGTTGCCTATTGCCCCGGTCTCTGGTTTCTTTTTAAAGCTGACGTGTGCAGTCGTTACTAACACCACCCGCCTAAGGATACAGTTTTCCTGCTAATGAGCACCCCAGCAGCAGGCAGTGAAGTATCACAACTACGTCATTTCCATAAATGATTTTCCGTCTTCAGTACTTTTGCGAGAACCGGTGACATTTCCGTAGACCGCATTTGCATGGTGTTTATTCCTCATTATTATTATTAACCATGTGAACAGACTGTCATTATCAAGCAACGAAATGTAACAGCAAGTGTTGGAGGTACTCAGGCTGCATTTTGTTGTTTCACTTATCCGAACATTAGACTTAATTAGACAGATAAATCAATTAATCTGTAATCGACACATCTGCTTAAAAAAAAAAAATTACCCCCCCCCCAAACCTGTGGAAGCAATTCATCACCGTTTGTTTATGTTATTATTATTTTTTTTTAATTTAACTTAAGAACAGAAATAAATATAAAGAAATGTGCTTAACAGCTGTTCCCTTCTCCAGTACACATGGTGATAATTTCCCAAAATATTTTCTGTGGTAAACGACCTTCTCACCAATCTGATTTAATTTGTCTCATTTATTTGTAAAGAACAGCACATTCCTTAATTTGTTTGTTTACTTAAAGAGATACTTTTTTTTTTTTTTTCCTGCATTAAATACTCCTGGAAACACGTGGCTCATTTTAGAGGATGATACTCTTTACCTTAGCCCACCTCTTTTCAGTTGAGCAAACCTAGAGCTGATTTATTAAAATTAGACGTCTTTCTTACACTTCTTCAAACTTTTAAAATGCTGCTGAAGTTACTTCAGCCTTTTAACTTCAAGGTATGAGACAAAACTTTACACTGCCTATCAAATTACAAGTTTGTGTAGTGTCAGAGATCTGATTTTGTACATTTAGAGATTTGTAGCATAAAAAAACCAGCCTATGAAATCCTGAAGCCACTGTGCTTTAGAGGGTAGTTACAGAAAGGGACATTTTTTTACTAAACAGCAACTCCGGTTTTCTGCTGTGGATCACAATTTCACTTGAAGCAGCCTGATCGACAACAAGGCTATAACTTCGCTCACAAATATACCACGTCTTGGGAACCGCCCTTAAAAGATACTGGAAGAGATGTACAATCTATCTCCATTCAGATCCTGATAACCCTGATTTCATTTAGCAGTCCCACCGTTTGCATTAATTGATACACACACCCCCAAAGTTGTGTTTACTCACAGATGCAACCATGCCTTGGCCGACCACTTATGAAGAAAATTATTCGTACATAGTCCCTACAGCCGGAGGCACCAAGATGGAAAAAGTGGAAGGCAGTGCCTGTCTTATCTATCAGAAAGATACGCTGTTGAAGAAAAAAAAAAAACAAACCACAATCCAAAAAACCAAACAACATGCCAAACTGTTATGGTGCACAGGAGTAACTACTACGTGTGCTTGGCAAAGTTAGAGGGCTACCGCCGGACCGTTACCCCTCAGCGCCCCTTTTTGCGATGCTCCCCCAAAACATGGAGAGGGGAAAAGCTGCCTCCCGGCAGCCGCCTGCCTCTGCGCGATGCGGGCAGCTCTAGCACTGGGCGGGTGCGTTCACCCGGACTGGTTCTTAACTCTGCGCGGGTGTGTGGAATGAGCAAAGCCTTCCCCTCCGGCGGGGACGGCGCTCCCACCGCGGCACGACCCGCGTGGCTGCCGGCAGAGGCTGTAGCCTCGCCTCTGCGCACCCGCGCTACCCGCCCCGCCGGGGCTCCGCGGCTGTGGGCGGGCGGGCGAGCGAGCGGGGACTCCACAGCCCTGAGCGGAACAAGTTTATTCTCTGTGCGGCGTGAAAAACCCTAGCGTGGGCCGGTGCGGCGGTGTGAGGCAATAGCGGAGATCCCCGAGGAGAAATCGCAGTGGTGGGCAAAAAAAAAGAAAGAAGAAAAAAATACCCCCGTTCCCGAAGAGTAAAGGTACGGCGGGGCAGCTCTGGGAGCCCTGCGGCTGTCTTTTTTTTTTTTTTCTTTTTTTTTTTTTTCGCCCTTCTTCTCTCTTTTATCTTTTAAAAAAAATTTATTTCCTCCTCCCGCAGGGAGTGGAGAAGGAGCGGGAGTCCGGCAGGCGGACCCCGGAGGAGCTGCTGGGTGATACGTGGTTCTCCGCCGGGGCTCTCTCCCTGCCCGACAGGCAAGTTGAGCGCGTCAGCGGAGCGGGATGAGGCAGCTCTGCGGCCCGAGGGCCCGGGGAGCGGGTGCCCGCGCGGGGAGGCCGGGACGAAGACCCCATCGCCCGCCTCGTGGAGCCGCCGCCCGCCCGCCCACCCCCAGGCCCT
>JANIJG010009788.1:0-13317 GCA_024611175.1 Megaceryle torquata
GGAGCCCGGCTGGCCTGGGGATGGCTGAACACCTGCCTGCCATGGGAAGTGCTGCAGGAATTCCTTGTTTTGTTTTGTGTGTGTGTGCGGCTTCTGCGTTACCTGTTAAACTGCCGTGATCTCAACCTACCAGTTTTCTCACTTTTTGGTCTTCCAGTTCTCTCCCCCATCCCACTGTGGGGGGGAGCGAGTGGCTGCCTGGGGCTGAGCTGCCAGCTGGGGTTAAACCAGGATGGTTTGATACCCACACTCATCAGGCATCTGGGGCTCTCACCAGCCCTGCACGATCTATTCAAACAGAAAGTGGTGCAAATGCAGAAGGAAGCTGAAAAACTCGAGCTCGTGAAAGCCTTTTTCCTTTGCCAGCAGACTGAACTTGACCCGTGTCCTTGGCAGGGCTAAACCAGCCCATGGCCCCTGGAGCAGCCGGGCTGAGATCAGGGCAGGATTTTGAGACTCACGCAGGGGGAGCTTTGTGACGAGCCAAGCGCAAACCTGGTACAATGCTCCCGTGTGTGCCACGATGATGATGTTGCCTCGTATGGGAGGTCCTGAGCTCCGCTCTGCACCTTGTATGAGATGCAGACATTGCTGCTTTTGAAGCTCCGCTTGGTACCAAGTGGTTTTAAATCTCTCTTGTGTCTGTTAGAAGAAAAAAAATGTATGTCTGCAAGCAGAGGAAACCTTGACAACCTGGCACTTGCTGAATGCGAACTTTCTTCCTCTGTTTTTTTATCCCCTCTCTTAAAGGCTGCCGGAAGAAATGGGTCCTTTGCACCATGCGGGTTACAAAGAGCAGTTGTTTTTATGCAACAGAACCAAAAATAAAAGCAGGTGATCACAGTCCTCCTAAACCTCAGCATAAAGCCGGACAGCATTAACATCTTCTTTGCCAGGGGACTGTACTGTCCTACCAGCACATCTATGGGATGGCACGTTACAATAAATTATAAAATCTACTGCCCTCTATCCATGCTGGGTTCAGTTCAGCTGCTGTCTGAGTTTGTACAGCTCAGTGAAACCCACCAAAGCCTCTGCAAAACCAGGCAGAGCTGGACCCCACCACCACCAAGGAAGGAGGTGGGAAGGAGTATCACAGCTGGGGAGTGGGGAGGGGTGACTGCAGCTCCCCCATGCTCTGTTTTCGTGTTCCCCAAACTGGGGAGCCCAGTGTCAGTGCCTGCCAGCACCTTTCCAAGGATGCAGTGGAGACAAGGCTGCTGAGTTGGACAGACTATGCCAGCAGCTCCTTGCCCACAGCCATTGCATTTTGCTTCTCTGATGGATGGGCATCAAATATACACCAATAAAAATGGCCATGGTGCACCAAGCTCCTTCTTTAGTCAGGCACCACCTTTCTGGAGTGAGCTTTGTCACCTCCTGTGCTGTATCTTCTCATGCTTTGCCCAGCCCAGGTTACATCTTCTTCTCACCTTGGGTTACAGGTCCCTGACTGTGATAACAAGCTACTCTTGCTCTCAGGTGCCTGCACAACTTTCATGTTTCTGGACTGGTCATCATGACTCTCTATAATTGCTTCTCATTGTCCTCATTACCCTGACACACTCCACCATCCTTGTAGCTGCTCTTCTTTGATCCTCTCTGATTCATGACACTGATTCAGAACACACAAGCTGCCAACTCCCGTCACACTTTGGTGCAGGGTTGGTGACCCCACACCTACTGTGTCTGTTACAGCTCAGTGCCTAGTGCGTGCCAGCGGTGAGTGATGCTCTCATGGATGGATTCTCCTGGAGACCCTTCCCTTGTTCCTTGGTGGTGTCACACCTGTGGGCATCATCCCAAGAGGCACAGGGACCTGGCTGGCTCTTGCCATCCTCCTCAGCTTCTTGCTTATAATCACAGAATCATTGAGGTTGGAAAAGACCTTTGAGATCATCAAGTTCATCCAATAACCCTACTCTACATGTCCACTGCTAAACCATGTCCCTCAGCACCACGTCTTTTAAACACGGCCAGGGATGGTGATTCAACCACTGCCCTGGGCAGCCTGTTCCAGGGTTTGACAAACCTTTTAGTGAAAAAATTCTTCTGAATATCCAACCTAAACCTCCCCTGGTGAAGCTCGAGGCTGTCTCCTCTTGTTCTATCAAAGGCCAAGTTTCAAAGACTTAGTTCCAAACCCCATTGAATTGGTCTCCACGGAAGCTTTTGTGTGAGGTCTCAGGCCCCGTTACACTCCTGGAACCAGGATGGAACCTACTCAACCCAAAAGCACAGCCAGCCCATGGCCTGGAGGATTTCCATCAGATGGACCAGCATGGTGACCTGACCGACCACACCCGGCTTGGTACTTACTCTGAAGGGTCTTTACGTCTAAGGGAATAACAGATTTATTATTTCCCCCCCGTTTTCATCATTCCACCCGTGTACGCCTCCCCCAGTGGCTGCAAGATGGCTGACGGCAGGGGTGGGCCGAGCGGGACGGGCAGGGCTTCGGGCAGGGCTCCGGACACGGCGGCACCCCCATCGCCGCTGCCTCCCGTCCCAACCTGGGGCCGCCGCGCCCCAAGGGGGGCCGAGGCCGGGGGAGGCGGCGCCGAGGCCCAGCTTTCGTTGCCGTGACGACGCGATGGCCTCCCCGGCGGGGAGGGCCCGGTGGTGGCAGCGGCGGCAGCGGGAGCGACGTTGAGCGGTTCTCCCTGCGCTGGGCGCGGCCGGAGGGGGCAGAGCTGAGCCGAGCCGAGCGGAGCCGGGCCGCGCCGCGCCGCGGAGAGCAGAGCGGAGGAGAGAGGAGAGGAAGGAGCTCCGCTCCGCACCCCGCGCCGCACCGGCCCCCGGCGGGACCTGCCGCCGCCCCGCTCCGGTAAGTGCGGTAGCGGCCCCGGCCCGGCCCTCGTGGGGCGCCGCCGGCGATCCCGGCACCCCTCCTGCCGCCGGGCTGCGGCTCGCCTCCCCCGGCCTGGCCCCTGCCGCACCGGCCACTCGCCTCAGGGGTGTGCCGGGCTCCTTTCCTGAACCTCGGCTCCCTTGGCCGTCGGCCCCTCACCCCGGGACCTGCAGGGCTCCTCCGGCCCCTCTCCGGCCCCTTCACCCTGGGAACTGCAGGGCTTACCCGACCCCCTGTGGCCCCTCACCCTGGGAACTGCGGGGCTCACCCGACCCCCTGTGGCCCCTCACCCTGGGGGCTACGGGCTCCCCAGGACCACCCCCCGGGCTGTAAGCCCTCTTGGCATCCCAGCCGCTCCCCTCGCCCTGGGAAGTGCTGGTCCCCCCAGCCACTCCCTTCATCGCGGGTGCGTGGGGTCCCTCTGCCCGAATGCGGGGCGGGGGCCGCAGGATCCTGTGTCGAAGCCGAGCCAGGGGAAGCGGCCCGGTGCTCCCGGCGGTGCGGGGCTGCCCTTGCGAGACGTTGGGGGCTGTCGCGGCCCTTTCTCGCCGGGGAAATTGGGTGACACGTGTGCGGTTCCAGACGTGCCGTTTAGTTCCCCAGAGCTGCTGCTTTTCATATCGAAAGTGATTTGCACGTTTCTCAGGCTTCTGATTTCTGGGGTGATTTGTAGCATCATGGCTTCTGGCTGCCTCAGTTGCAGGGCAAGGTCCAACATCTGAGCCCCCACCAAGCTCCTTCCAGGCTCTCCTAAGCCAGGTCCACCCCTCTTTGAGATAGGTCAAGGTTATTGTGCTCTTCCTCTTGTGGATGGGGAATGTGGAAATGTTGATGGGCTTTGGGATGTCCTAAAGGTCACCCTGGACCCCAGGCATCTTCTCTGGCTGCACCCTCTGGAGCTGCCAGGCTCCTGCTGGGCAAGGGTGCAGTTGTGGAAATCAGATTTTCCAGTGCCCTGGGCCTCTGGTTTTCTGCAGGGCTTTGTAGCTTTAGTTTCTACACCTTGTCAGGTTGTCAGAGTAATGAACATCAGGGCAGGATCCCAACTAGATTTATTTATCCTAAAAATCTTTTCAATATTCAGTGTTTGCAGTTCAAGACTGGGTGTTTCTACCATAGCACGTCCATCTCTGAGAGCCTTGCCGCTCTTAGGATCTGACCTCACGTGGTGGGGCTGCTGCTGTCGGGATCGTATCTGCAGTGGTTTTGATCACTGCAAGTGAGTGTGGCTTCGCCTCTCCGGAGCTCGCTTCTTGGCAATGACAAGTGAAAGACAATCGAACTAGAGTGGTACTCGGCTGATAACGGCATGTTGTGTGGGGCTTGGATGGTGGTTGCCTTGTGTTTTGCTTTCCAGACTGTTATGAATAAAGATGTAGGTGAGATCTAATAGGAGGAGTTACTCCAGCATCTTCACCAGAAAATTAAGCACCAGTATTTCACAGAATCCTAGCGTGGTGGGGGTTGGAAGGAACCTCTGGAGATCATCTCATCCCAACCCCCTGCTCCAGCAGGGTCACCCAGAGCAGGGGGCCCAGGATCACATTTTCCAGGCAGGTTTGGAATTTCTCCAGAGAAGGAGACTCCACAGCCTCTCTGGGCAGCCTGGGCCAAGCTCTGCCACCCTCACAGCAAATAAGTTTTTCCTTATGGTCAGATGGAATTTAATAAGAATTTACCTCTTTGAATGTCTGGCCTGTAGGATTTTTCACCGTGTGCTACTCCTTGTGCTCGCCATTCTCACAGGTGCAGTCCTCCTGGTGCTGTGCCCTTGGCTCGCTTGTTTGCTGAGTGCCCATTGTAGTCAGGAGCTTTATGTTTTGGGGGCGATGGTGGCAGAGATGGATGGCCCAGTTGGAACAGGGAGCAAAGCTGTGTTGTAAATTGGAGCCCGGCGGTGCACTGAGGGAAAGTCTGCAGTCTTGTTTGGTGCCCAGCAATCTCGTTAATGTCTTATGAAGATGTCAGGGCCCTAGAAGATCCTCCTGCTGCCATTTTAAGGAGGAGGAGTGAGCTGTATTAGTTACTAGGAGGTAGAAATCACTGACAGCCTCCCAGGGCTGTTTGCTCCCCTTTTTCTGCCACAATTTAAATTAATGCCAAAGACGAGGGGAAACGCCTACCTGTCTGGCCAAGGTGACAGCAGCACGTACACGCAGAATCAGTCCCTCACACCCAAAGCAGCCCCTCTGCTTGCTTGTGCATCACCTTTGGTTCTGTAGGTCTCTAGCAGGACAAAGGTGCAATGGAGAGGAGGGACCGAGACGTGGTGGCTGGGGTTTGGTGTGACTTGAAGTCTGGGAGCCATGAGGATTTGGAGCTGGTGTAACGGGGAAAGTCTTCCTTATGAGCTGTAAGAATTCCATTTGCCAGCTGTTGCTGCGTAACTTGTTGTGATGAGAATTGGGAAATAGTAGGAAGGACAGATTTTTCTGGAGTAGGGCAGCAGTGTTTTTAGGTGGGAAAACGTTATGCTGTGTTTAGCTAGAGCAAAACACACCTTTGCAGATTCCCCTAAGAACAACTTTTCCATGAGGAGTAAAACCCAATCTAGGGAACACCCTCATTGCCACCTGTGTGATGACTGTGTAGTGCTGTGAAAATAGTTCATTATCCCTGTCAGTCTGGGGTTTATCTGAATAATCTGCAGCCAGGAGGCTGTAAGAGGAGTGACTGACCAGTCACCATTTCTCCCTCAGCAAGGAGTGCCCCAGTGTGGTGTGGGGCTGCCTGGTCTCCATCTCTGGTCCTACCAAGGGAGGCTGGGCTTTGGGTTTGCTGCTGGGCTGGGAATTCCTTGTTTTACAGCTGTTGTCAAACCTCTGGATTCTCTTTCACCCCACTCTGGATAGGAAAATGCTCCTGGAGCATTCCAGTAGCTGCTGCAGGGTGGTGTGTCCTTGTGAAATCTGAGAGGTGAAAGGCTTGTGTGGCAAGAAGGAAAGCTTAGCAGCAGAGGGACTCATGACCCTTGGTGGCATCTCGTAGCACGTGTGCCTGGTTCCAGCACCAAGCTTTCTTTTGTCACTTGATCCCTGCGTTCACTTAGGGGCAGGGAACTGCAAATGTTTTGCACTGCCAACTTTCCAGTGCCAGAAAGATGCCGTGCATGGGGTGTATTTCTTACCAGCCTGTTTCTATCTGCCTAAAATCATCATCTTGTGCTGCCAGGATGACATAAAAGAGCTTTGAACTAGGCCCCAAGGGGGAAGGAAAAGGTGTGGGAAAATGCAAAATATTTTTCTTCAGTTGTTAGGAGATCCTGTGCCGGCGAGGTGGGGTGTAACCAAACCAGGTTTGGAAGGGCTGGGACAAATGAGTTTCCTCATGATCCCAAGCACTGCAGTTTATGTGTGTTACAGTAGGATGCTCATGTCCTTTGTTTCTACAGTTTAGCCTTTTCTGGGCTTTTTCAGACCAGAGATGCATTTGTTCTAAACCTGCCTTGTTCCTGGCTGTCCTTTTTCTGCTGTTTTCTTGTGGGGTTTTGTTTTGTTTTTCCCTAGAATGAAGTTTCTTTGCAGCTGCTGTGACCTACCAGTGGCATCCCAGAGCTGTGCACCTCGACCCTTGACTGCAGTAAGTCAATGTAGCTCTGGCAGAGGCAGCAAAGCAAATTTTGTTTGCTCCAACTGAGGTTGGGTCATCACGTGGGAGCCCTCAAGCTACAGGAAGAGCCTGGGCACTCAGCCTCTTTAGCCTGGCACTTACAAGTTTGTTAACATCCTGTTAGGCTTCCAGTTGGACACGCTCCCCTCCCGGCTGCCTGTGCTCCTCTGAGTCTGCAGCGCTGTGTAAGGATGGGTGCCGGTGCTGCTCCTTCAGCAGCAGCTGCGCAGTATTGGAAGGACCTGCCTGGCCACAGCATCCTGCCTTCTGCTGCTGCAGGCACTGAGGACTGGTTGTTGTTCCTTTTAGAGCTGTGAGCACATTCACCCAAATCCTTAACCCTGTCTTAGGAAATGCAGAAGCCTGTTTGCAGCTTTGGGCTTTATTTAGATGTACCCAAAGATCTGCACCACCAGAAAGTTAGGAGGGTTGGAATTACTAATTATTTATCCTGGCACACGAGCTGTGGATGCTGCCTGTGTGAGCCAGCACATCGTTTTTATTTTTCACTCTTGAACCTAACCCTGCACACTGCCTGTGCTCCACTGTGCGCTTCTCCTGAAGGGCTGCAGGGACTCTAGCCTTACTGGAGCCAGATGCCTTGTCTGTCTGCAGCGAGACAGGGAGTCGAGCAATGAAGCCATCCTTCTTCTGCAAGGCTGTGTCTTCTGGCCTGTGTCTGGTTGGAGTGGGGACTGTCACTTGGCCGTGTCCAGCTAACAACACAGTGGGTTGCTCCAAATGATCCTAAAAGCAAATGAAACCATTTTTTTTCCCTGTCCTCTTCTGTTTGTCTTCAGCACAAGTGTTGCAGGATAGAGGTGGTGGATTGAGCTGCCCAGTGCAGAACTGGGTGTTGCTCTAATGTCACAGTATTGATTGATGGGTAGTTCCAGTTGTTCTGAAGGTAAAGTAGCAAGGGGCACAAAAGCTTTAGAAACCAAGGCAAAATCCCAGACACACCCATTGAAAAGACCTCGTTGCTCTGGGTGGTTTGGATTTCCATCTGGCACTTCCCTCTTACACCTCTGCAAACATAAAAGCTTTGAATACCGTCTGTCTTGGGAGGGCTGCCCACAGAGAGATTGATTTGGCTGAGGAAGGGAAAGGCACCTGGGCAGCGATGCTCATTCTGTGTCAGGAGAAATGCGATGGGATGGCGTTTACTTGATTTGTGGGCTCTCGGTTGAACTCAGCCTGTGGTGAGCCTGTGCTCACAGGAATGCAGCCTTATGTTTATTTTCTTAAACCTTTTCCTAACTGGTTCTCATTCTCGTTTTGGTGGTGCTGTTGTGGGTGGGTCGCTACGCCTTGTCAAACCTCCCTGTGCCCTGCTTTTTCCTTTGGTGCTGATGCAGGTGGGTAGCTTATCAGGAGAGCTGTCTGGATGGATTTTCTTCCCTGGGTCTGCAGCACTTATCCAGAGGCCAGGAGGAGAGAGGTTGATTTTGATCCAGATGAGTTTCCTGAATTATCATGAGTTGGAGCCACTGGAGATGGCTGAAGTCCTATCAAAGACTGTGCCTGCCCTTCCTGGAGTTTGACTCCATGGCTGGGGCTCATGCTCTCAATTAAAGGCTATCCCAGCTATGAGGAGCTTTGTGGACAGAATGGGGAGAGGGAAGAAGGAAAACTTCCCCTCTTACATAGCACAATGATACTGCTGCACTGAGGAGGCCTTTGGGAAGAGAGAAGGTGTGTGGTTTCTTTTTTAATTAGAGCACAAAGATATGGGACTTTAGAGTCATTCCAGTAGCAAAGACATGCTGTGTGGGTGAGCTTTTGGTTTGGATCAATCCTGAATCCAGTCAGTAGCCACGATCTTTCATCTCTGAATTCAGCCACAGCTTCCAGTGAATCCTTCTTGCTTTGACGAGGGGCTGTGCTGCGTGACGTGAAAGCTCCTGGCCAGGGTGAGCACTGGTTTTGCATGGACAAATGCGTGGAAGGAGGCAGGAGCGTGTGGTGTGCTTAGTCCAGACCAGCGCATCTGTCATTGCTGTTGGTGCCAAGTGCTGTGTCCTTGTCCCCAGAGTGCCTGGCCCCTTGCTGCCTTTAACTGGTGTACTGCTGGCACACCTTGGCACAGGGCACCTCCTCTGCTGGGTAGGGTGGGCTGGAAACACCTCCAAGGGCACGTGCTGACTGGGAGCTTGTTCAGTACCCTGTTCAGTGCTGTACTCTTTGCTCTGTGGTAGTTGGGGATTTATAAACAGAGAAGAAAGAAGGAAGCATGTTTTAGGGACAGGATGTGTCAGGGGCTAACTGTGGACTTGGGTGCTGCTTTCTCCTCTGCCATGGATTCAGAGTGTGACCTTGGGTAAGTAGTAGAATGTTTGTCCCTGACCCTGTCCCCTGCAGTCAAATAGAGACAGAAGCACCTCCAGGGTTTTGCCGCTTGCACGCAACAGTGGCAGCAGGAGGCACAGCCTGACATAGGAAATGATCTCTCCTTCTGGGTGCTTCATTTTCCTTTTTCATTTTGTGCTGTCTTTCTCGAGGATGGGGGCAGCTTCCTTTTCCATGTCCTGTGTAAGCTGAGCTTCTCTCTGTGAAGCAACAGGAGCACTTGTTGGTTCCTCTAAGCCTTTGGGAGCAGCTGTTGTTTATGAAGGCTGTTTTCTAAGGGTACTAGTTCTTTCAAAGGACACAAACCACATTGTGTTGGCCTGATCCCCTTACCCTGAACCATCCTGCTCGCCTTGGTAGCAGCTAAGTGTGTGCATGACCTGAGCAACTGCTGTCTTTTTGATGCCCCTTTTTCTTCCACAGAAGCTAACGGTGAAGATTCTTTGGTTCCCCACTCTGGCTCTTCAAAACTAATGGAGAGCTGGAAGGAAATAGCTTGGACACTGAAGCAATAAGTGCGACAGAAATGCCAGACGCCATATAAACAATGAAACTCAGCCCCTGGCCCTTCCTGAAAGAGAGATGATTTGCAGAAATACTTCAACAGATGGTCTGAATTTGGCTTTGGGAAGGGGGGAAGAAACACCAGGGCGCTGCTGAGCTGTGTGTGGGCGCGTGCCCGAGTGTGCTGAGTGCCGTGCTGCCTGCCAGCTCGCTCCTGGGGAGGCTGAGCTGCCTCTGTGTGCTTGGGAGGCAGCTGCCCGCCGCTGACTCAGTCTCTGCAGCTCTGCTGGGTCCCTGGTGTGGAGTGAGCTCCCTCTTGCCCTGCTTTGAGGATCGGCTGTGCCCACTTGCTGGGCTGTGCTGGTGGAGGTGAGCCGTGGCCAGTTTGCAGAACTGTGGGGTCAGCTCATGGGGGAGAGGCTGTGGAGCTCAAGATGTTGCTTGGCACATGGGTCAGGGTGCAGAAGGGCTGCGGTGTGATCTGACACCAGGTTGTCTCTCACACTGGCGCAGTTACCTGGACTGTGGCATTGCAGATTGAGGTGGTCTGGAACTGGAAGCAAGCAGATCAGCTGTGGCAAAGGGTAGGCACTGCTGGGACACACCTCTGCATAGATGTGAGCTGAGAAACTTGGTGATAGCCTGAAAGGACATGGGATGTGAGAGTGCTGATAGGTCACAGGGAGGGACCCTGATGAGCTATGTCAGAGCTGGCTGCTGTGGCCAACCTCCCCTCTCCCTCTCCCCTGATGAGGTTCCTGCTCTTGCAGGACAAGGAGAACATGGTTTCCCCAGCTGATACTGGACCTGGGGTCCTGCTGCCAACTGTGGCAGCACCAGTTCTTGTGTGGGCTCTGCTCAAGGCCAGGTGGGTTCCTACATCAGCAGCCACGGTGGGCTCTGATAAGAATCACGGATTGGAGCCTCGAAGTCCTGGTCCAGGGACCTCTGGAGAAGAGCAGCGTGTCTGGTTCCTGCATTGCCAAACCGCTGGCAGTCTCCCAATGCGACCGCTCGCCAGCACAACAGCAACTTGGTCTGATGCTGTTTGCTGCTCCTGCCATGTGCTCTTTGGCGAGATGGTGATGGTTGGTGGTTAGAGCAGGGCTGTGAGATGTGCTTCAGGGGTGATTTTTCTTCAGTCACTCTACTGAGGATGCTTAATGTGTCAGGTAGATTCCTGTGGCTATGCCTGGCAGGCAGCACTATTGCATGGCATGTGCAGAATGGCCAGGTAAGACATTTAATCTCCGGAGAATGACTTTCCAAGCTTGGCTGACTTCACTTTTTCCCCTCTCCCTCTTTTTTTCTTTCTTGTCTTACCCATCTCCTTGTGCTCTCTTTACGTGAGCAGGACCGAGTGTGTGTGTTTTCTTTTGCCTGTAGCCTCCTAAGTCTGTTGTCTCCTCCTTGCCTGCCCTGCAGTCTGCTGATTCACAGCTCTCTGGGTGAACAGGGAGCTGGTGGGTGGGTTGTGCCACAGACTCCCGAGCTGTCAGGTGGTGCTTGCAGCCCCCTTGACAATTCATCTGCTTGTCATAGAGCACGTATGAGTTTCCTCAGAGGAGCTGCTAACCACTTCAGGAGCAACATGACCCCTGTGGGGCCGCTGACGTGTGTTTAACAAGGAACCATTTTGCTGTGATCTGAACGGCTTTGGCGTAAGCAAACAGCTGAGGTGGGAGGAGAGAAATACTGCTTGTGATGCAGGAGTGGAGCAGGTACATTCGTGTACCCCTGCAGGAAAGGGACTGGCAGCAGCAGTGTCCTGTATCACTGTTCCTGTGTCTGAGAGACAAGGAATATTGATTAACGTGACATTTATCTGGCATTTCTTTTAGTGTACTGGGAGCGTGAGTCAAATCCTGTCTTCACTGGTAGAAAGTAATGAGATAAGCTTCTTTCCTCAGAAAGATCTCTACCTGCTGTTGCAAAATGTTTGGGAGGCTGGGAGATGTCCTTTTGTAATCCTGTCTGTGCTCCATGTCTGGTCTTTTGTGCAAAAAGCACCTGAAATCCAGTTGTGGCTCTCGTGAGCAGCGGAGCTTGCAGGCTGTGCACCAGTGTTTGCTCACACGGTGGCTCCTGCTTGATGTTTCTGTCACCTTGCCTCAGGTGGAGCCCAGCTCCTGACTCCAGAGGGTGACACCGAGGGGTTTACATCCTCTCAGACCCTGGGATCCTGTTCCATGGATATATCCTATTTTAGCCTTGACATCCACTTTGGGGGCTGGCTCTTGGGGCACTGGGGCTTTGCTGGAGGGGCAGGATGGGGGGGGTTTGCTGTTCCAGGCTCATGCAGCCATCCTCAATTTGGGACTCTGAGTAACAGCTGTCAGTTAACATATAGCCCTGCAGGGCTCTGCATTTCTAGGTCTTTTAAATCATTTTGTTTAGGGCCCAGAAATCCTTTTCTCCCAGGCTTCCCTGGTGGGATTCTTGTTCTATTTTACAGTTGTTTATTTTCTTTTTTTTTCTCTGGTGCCCACAGCACTCGGGCTGCTGCGGAGAGGGGCAGCCCCACTGCTTGCTCCTGCCTTGCTCTTTTTGTGTTGGCACAAGTGTTTTGTGTGTTCACAGCTATACACTGACCTTGGAATAGGCCTGGTCTGAAATGAGTCCCTCTAGTCACTTGGGGAAGGAAGAGATCCCTCCTGTTTGGCAGTAGCCTGCAGTTATGCTGGACTTGTAGATGAGTAACCACCTCTCTGCTGGGAAGGGGAGTCACGTGGCTTGAGAGATGCACTTTTCAGGGCCTAAAGATCCTTAGTATCATTTCCTTCCCAAAAATAGTTGCAATTTCTCTGCCAGCCCTCTGTCAAGACTGCACCGAGCCTGTACCAGTGCTTCTTTGTGCTGGACAAACTGTGCAGTACTACCCTGCTGCAGATTCTCTTCCTGCCTGTAGATTCTCTCTGCAGGGGAAAGTCAGCAGCGTGTCTTTAAACCACCCTGCAATTAACATTGCACAGTCCTTGCTACCAGGGAAAGGTGGGTGCTTTTTGGGCCTCCTGGGATGGCTCCGTGTTCTCACAGATGCACACAGTGTGGGAAGAAGTGGGAAGAGAGGGGAACCCCCCACATCTTTGCTTTGCTTGGGCACAGGAACAAGCACGTGCTTTGGAAAGCACTCAGTGAGCACGTGTCCTTGGCAATGCAAAGAAACATGCCTGACTTCCTCTCCTCTTCCTCTCCCTCCCTTGCATGCCAGGGGTTGGTGGCAGTGCCCGGCAGACATCTGGGGTGTGAGTGCAGCTGATGCTGAGGCCATGGTGGGGCAGAGGTGAGGGGTCAGGTCACCCTGGAGCTGGAAAGGTGGGAGGCTCCTCTGAGCACATCTGAACCTTGCTCTTTCCTGCCATCCTTCTGCTCTCCCTGCCACAGGCTGTCCCTTCCCCTTCTGGTTTCTGAAGGCTCTGTTCCTGTTTTGCTGTGGGAGGTGCTCAGGCTCCTGCCTGTCCCCACTGCCAGGTAGGTTTAGGGAGCTGGTTGAGATTGCCTGAACTGGTCAAGCTCACGCTGCAGCTTTCTTGTGCTGCCTGTCCGGCTGAGCTGTCCCCAGCCAGCTTCAGGGATGTGGAGGAGATGGGTCCTCATGTGGAGCGGTGTGTGGCAGGATGCTGGGTGACTTGTGGTCCTTGGTGCTGCTCTGTGGCTGGAGGCTGCCAGTGCCCCCTGGTCCCTGTGGGAAAGGGACTGCCTGCAGGGACCCCGAAGCAGCATCTGGGTGCCATCCTGAGGCGTGCAGTGTGTTCTGGGCCATGGACATAGGAAGGGACAAGCTGGCTGGCCCTTTGGAGTGGGGATCTCGTGGCTAGCCTGGCATCAAGGGCCAGGGGAATGGCCAATGTTTTTTGCATGGTAACCAGGCAGCTGTGCTGAGTGAGCCATATGGTGCCAGCCACAGTGCTCCTGTCCTCCTCTCAAAGCCATAGGGTGCTGGCCAGAGTGCTCCTGTCCTCCTCTCAAAGCCATAGGGTGCTGGCCAGAGTGCTCCTGTCCTC
>JANIJG010009788.1:13417-24869 GCA_024611175.1 Megaceryle torquata
AGCCATAGGGTGCTGGCCAGAGTGCTCCTGTCCTCCTCTCAAAGCCATAGGGTGCTGGCCAGAGTGCTCCTGTCCTCTTCCCAAAGCCATGTCAAGGCGAGTACTTTCGGCTCTTCCACAGCTATTATGAAAGAGTCTGGGTTTGCTGCGCCCGTCTCTCCCTTTGCCCTCAGGGCACGCTGGGCTTGTTTGAATTAATGTAATTAGCACATGCCTTATTAGCTCACTAAGGCACAAAGAACTCATGTATATTTGTAGCCAGGTTAAGCAGCCCCTATTAATTTAATAACCGTGTCCTCCTCCTTGCATGGCAACAGTTAATCGCTGGTGGTGACTCAGGATCAGCCAGGATGGAGGGAATTTGGGCAAGGTGCATACGTGTGTGGTTCTCTCTAATTGTGTTGTATTTTTGTTAATGAGTGGAGTTGTGAAGGGAATTAGCAGCAGGCACTCGACGGAAGGAAGCTTTCGGTAATGGTTTGCTGAGCAGACAGCCCTGGATATTTCCACTGTGTTGGTTGTAGGAAAGGACCTACAGAATGAACAAGTGTGAGAGAGGTTCTCCTCCCCCTCTTCACCTTCTGCTCTGCCCTTGTGAGGCCACATCTGGAGTATTGTGTCCAGTTCTGGGCTCCCAAAAAGGGAGAGGGAATTTAACTGGAGTCCATTGGAGGCTACAAGACTGACTAAGGGACTCAAACATCTCTCTGATGAGGAAAGGCTGAGGGACATGGGGCTGTTTAGCCTGGAGAAGACTGACAGGGGATCTTATGAATGTTTATGAATATCTGAAGGGTGGGTGTCAAGTAGAAGGGGCCAGGCTCGTTTCAGTGGTGCCCTGTGATAGGACATGGGGCAGTGGTTACAAAATGGAACACAGGAAGTTCCACCTCAACATGAGGAAAAACTTATTTGCTGTGAGGGCAACGGAGCCTGGAACAGGCTGCCCAGATAGGTTGTGGAGTCTCCTCTGGAGACTTTCAAGACTTGCCTGGATCTGTTCCTGTGTGGCCTGCCCTGGGTGATCCTGCTTGCTAGTTTGCTGGGATGGAAGGGATGGAACCTAACTTATAGCCCTGGAGTTGGGACTATTTCTGGCACGTTTCTTTTCAGCATCTGCCTGTAGGAACACAATGTGGGGAAAACAGACTTGGATTTGTGGGTTGTTTTTCTTTGTTCTCAAAAGAAGAAGAATTTGTATTTCCTTCCCCACCCCCTTTCAAGGAGAAAAAGCCTTTTCTAGGGCTGCATACAGAATGTGGAGAAAAAACATACTCATCTTGTGACACGAAGGTTGTGCTCATCCATAACAGTTGGTCCCTGAGACAGCTGCTTCCAAGCTCTCTGACTTGTGGGCCATCATCGGGGTCCTGAAGGCCTTGAAGTGCATCATGTCTGTCATGCGCGCTGTGTGCCAGCCCTGAGGCAGGACCGACAGCTCTGGGCAGCGTTGAGTCCTGCGCTGTCAGTCCTTCCCTTCCGCAGCCTCGGCTTTGGCCGCAGTGAGCCTGCACCGTCTAACAGGAACAGCTCTAAGGGTGTTGTTGATGAGGTACTGCTGCAGTTTGGCCCGAGAAGATGGCTGTTCCTCCCAGCAGGGCCACTGGTGGCCCTTGCTTTCAGAGAGCAGTCTGCTGAAAGCCAGGAGCCCTGGCTTTGTTGCTGGTGGGGAATGAATGGTCCCTTTTATGCTTCAGGACCAGCTCGGCGCTCTGCCTCGTTCCTACTGAGTGAGCTAGAATCCAACCCTCGCTTTCCCTTGGGCATCTTGCTTGGTTGTTTTTAATTACTGCTTTGTACATGGTGATTATTTTAAATTGGGAAGAGAAAACTTTTTTTCTACTCTGACGGTCTCTTGACAGAGCACCCGAGTGAGGGATTTGCACCGTTTAGTTTCTCAATATAAGTCCTTCCAGATCAAAGCATTGGTCTGTCTGTCACCATCAGTTGGCTCTGCCTTTTCTTGACCACAGATGATTGATGAGGAAATGCTGGACGTAAGTTGTTGTTTGTTTTCCCAGCTTTGTCTCCCATCTGCCAGACTCCAGCCTCTCAGCAAAGCTGTCCCCTTTCTCCAGCTAATGCCTCTGAAGCTGTAATTTCCTAGAAACTGGTAGGAGAACTGATCCAGAGGAAGGTGGGTTTAAAAATAGTTATAATCACACCAGTTCAATGTGTGACTCTGTGATTCTCCAGTGGCACTTGGAAGAGGCCGTCACTGGCAGTGAGCACCCACTTCTGTTGTCCAAAGATGTCCAAGCTGCAAACTTGCTTGTACACCAGTGTGATCGTGTGTGGGCTCTTTTACTGTCTGTCACTTAGCTTGGGCTCCCACTGTTGGCTCTTAAGCTGCAAAATTATGTAGGCCCTTATAAACTGAATTTAAATGATCGATTTCTCTGGAAATTGCCACATTATTTATATAGTTCATTGTGTTTTCATATGGATTAGTTGTTCTGTAGCTGCTTCTTGCAAAACGCTTTGAATTGGTGCAGGGACTTGCAGGTCTCTGCAGACCAAAGGCTGGAGCCCATCACTATTTTTAAGCAAAATTCTGGGCCTGAATTTCTGCTATGGCCATGCTCTGACCTTGTACCACTGCATCACCAAAGGTTTTAGAATCATAGAGTAGTTTGAGTTGGAAGGGACCTTAAAGATCATTAAGTTCCAACACCTCTGCCACAGGCAGGGACACCTCCCACTAGACCAGGTTGCTCAAAGCCCCATCCAACCTGGGCCTGAACTCTTCCAGTGATGGAACATCCACAGCTTCCCTGGGTAACCTGTGCCAGTGTCTCACCACCCTCAGAGTGAAGAACAACTTCCTCATTTCTAAACTAAATCTCCCCTCTTCTGGTTTGAAGCCATCACCACTTGTCCTATCACTACAAGCCCTTGTAGAAAGTCTCTCCCCAGCTTTCTTGTAACAGCTGTTGTCACTCATCCCATCTTGCAGTTCAACTGCAAAACTTCCAGGACAGGGACTGTCCTTGGCTGAAGGTCTGTGCAGCCTCTAAAAGAACAGGTTCCAGAACTGTGGTGGGGCCTCTGGATGTTCTGCAGTGCTGATACCCAGGCTCAGCTTCATGATGAGTCTCAACTTTCTGGCTCTCAATGTGGGGCAGTTTCCCAAGACATGCAAAGTGGAAGGGCATACCTGGTGTTCCAGATCGGCATAGACCTGCTCCTCAGGTCTTCCCATCTGCCTTGAATGCAGAGGGCTTGGCATTGAGCAAAGGGCAACCTTTCTGCCCTGCCAGAGTGGGATGTGCTCTCATAGCTGGAGTGTGATCTGGTGTTAGGAACTATGCAATGGACTCTTGTTTTCTGAGCTGTCCTGGAGTAGAGCTGAGGGGTAGGAGACTTGTCTGGGAGAGACATCATGTTGGGGCAAGGAGAGACCTCCATGAGAGGCCTCTTAAGCAATAAGGGAAACAGCTTCTACGCTAATCTCAGTAAGTTGCTGGTTGTTTGGCCTGGGGAAGCTCTTTTGGAGTCTTTTTTCCACACGTGAGCTCTTGCAGAGGTAATGGCAGATGCTTGTGGTCTTGACTTAACTGCTTAAGGTTTCTCAACAAAGCAGGCAAAGTTGCATGGCCGTGTACTGGGAGTGGAGAGCCAGGATGGAGAGCCTGGAGGGGAGAGCGTGGGAGAACTGGGTGTGTTCCTCCTGCTCTTACTGCCTGGAGGGGAGGCAGGAGGATCCCCACCTCCTTCCCTGCTCTTTTTCCTCCTTCCTTTCAAGATGTCATTACTATCTGCTGCTCCACTCACTCAGTCCTTGCTTTGAGTCAGCAACTGGATTGGCTTTTCCCACAGTGGCCAAAGTCAAGCAGGCAGAGGGGCTGTTGCTAAGTGCAGTGAAGTATCTGCATCACATCTTCAATAAGCCTTTTGCTTTGCATTGAGGTCACCCCAGTGACTGAGACCAGCAGGCAAATTTGGAGGGGCAGGGGTGGAGAGAGAGAAAGAGAGCAAGCTGCCTCCAGCACATGGTGGGACTTTTGTCCCTGAGATGGGAGAGTTGGTTGGACCAGCTCAGAAGCAGCTCTTGAGTATTGAGCCCTCTCCCTCCTTGGAGAGTGGTGGATGTGTCTGCATCTCCATAGCCAGTTTCTGCTGTCTCTGTTCTATCTTGGCTGCTATTGTATGGAGGTAAATGAGGTCTTTGAATTCTCCATAGTCTCAAATGAATCCTGAGGGAGAGGATAGTTGCAACACTTTGCTTGTTGTGTCAGAGTATAGGACATGGCTATAGTCTCAGGGACTTGCAGGATTGTCCCCTGTGACACTTCCACCATGGCCCTGTTGTGGCTTCTCTCCTGTCATGATGTTATGGGTAATTACACTGGTCTGAAAGGGTAAAGGATGTGGCGGGCAGGTGCCTCTGCTAAGATGTTGGACTATTTTTGTTCTTGGCTTGTTTTTTTTTCCTAAGCTGGAATGTTGTCATGGGAGCAGGGTGTTCTTCAGATCACCAGTTGTGGTTAGAAATCCTGTCTGAAGGTAAAGGGCAAGTGAACGACAGAGCTCAAATGAGAGCTTGGGAACCTTTGATCCTGAATCAGAAGTTCTGGACCTCTGTGGGCATTCAGCTAAATTTGTACTGGCCACAACCTGGGCTTGCACAGCCAAACACCTCCATAGTGCTCTCAGCCTCAGAACCATCCTGCACTGCCTGTGTGGCCTGAGGGAGATGTTATCACAAGGCTTTGCAGCACAGAGAAGCTAAGGCTGCCCAGACTGGGCCCAGTTTGCAAGGAGTGTGGAGGCCAGACAGGGGGGCAGTGTTTGCCTGATGTTCGCAGGGATGCCAGCGAACCCTTTCCACTGCAAACACGCTCTGGCGTTTTTGGCTGCAGACGGGAGGGTGCCAGGGGACTCCAGCCCCAAGCAGCCAGCAGGAGGGATGCTGCACAAAGCAGAAGAGCACAGAAGGAGCTGCAGGAGCTGAGGTCTCTTGGCAGGGGGTGGGGATGTCAGAAGGAACACCCTGCACTGGGCTCAGCATCCCCACCATCTCACAGGCTGAGTGGGTGCAGTGCCACCGAGCCTGTCCCCACGGAAGTGTGAGCAGCCAATGGCTCTGGTGCGTTGCATGGCACCTCCCCGCTGGGACTTTGGCCTCTTTTCACCTGAGGCAAGGGGGGGAAATCTGCCCTGGGCTTGGCGCGTTCAAAGCCCAGCGTCACACGGGGACAGTCGGCCGCTGACCACGACGCAGGTGAGTTCGCATCCACAGCCCCGGGGCTTCTGCCTGGTGGCAGAGAGGTACGAAGGGGCCGCGTGGTCCTGCTGTGCTGCCAGAGAGGTGACAGGCTGTGATGGGGCGGGGAGCGTCCACCAGCGTGGACCAACTAATGCCCTGCTCGGTGCTGCAAGGAAATCCATGGCAGTCCCTGCTTTGGAGAGCCTAATGGCGAGTGAGTAGCAGAGATGAAACTGCCTCTGATTCCCTCCATCTCCCCTGTCCTGAAATGTCCAGAGTAGGCGAGAGCCAAGGCAATGGCTTCTCCCTGGGTGAGGTTTCCTGGTGCCGACTCCCTCATGCGCTTTGTGCCCGGCACACATCTAGAAAGTAGCTTCTCTCAGGCAATATTTGCAGTTCAGTTTTCACTACTTAAATGTTATCGTTGTGATGGCAGCTTTGCTTTAATCATTAGCAAAACTTGGTGTTTGCTCTGTGAAGGAGAGCGGTGTGCTCATCCCAGAGGGTTTGTCTTCTCCACGTACTGGTTGCTGATTGCTCCCCCACCTCCTTCCCTGACTGTGAGTGGTCGCATGGCTGCATTCTCTCAACAGGGTGGATGCTGGCACAGCTTTGCTCCCTCCTCTCCTCTGAGCCCTGCTTCTTAATGTTGGCTTCTCTGGCTGGGGCACTGAGTATGTCTGCTCTCAAGGCAAATGGAAATATCCCAGAATCACAGAATGGTGGGGGTTGGGAGGGACCTCTGGAGATCATCTGGTCCAACCCCCCTGCTCCATCAGGGTCACCCAGAGCAGGGGGCCCAGCATCGCAGTGTCCAGACGGGTTTGGAATCTCCATCTTCTTGCTCCCTGGAGCCCCTTTAGCTATTGATCAGCATTGATTAGATCCCCTCTGAGTCTTCTCTCCTCCAGCTGAACAGCCCCAGGGCTCTCACCCTTTCCTCAGCACAGAGATGCTCCAGTCCCCTCAGCATCTTCAGAGCTTCTGCTGGACTCTCAAGTAGTTCCTTGTCTCTCGACCTGGGGAGCCCAGAACTGGACACAATACTCCAGAAGTGGCCTCGCTAGTGTAGAGTAGAGTGGTAGGAGAACCTCCCTTGACCTGCTGGCCACAAGCTGTGTGGAAATACATGTGGAAGGGAGTCCTGTCTTCCCCTTCTGCTGTTTGTTTTGAAGTCAAGGTTGTAGTTGAAATGTTTGCTTTCAGTGACAGCTCCAGCATGTGCTGGCCTCCAATTTTGTCTCGTCCCTGCCTGACCACTCTGCACAAATATTTGTGCTGGCACAAAAGCGGGGATGGGAACACATGTCCGGGTGCAGGGAGAGGATGGGATTGCTTCCTTTGGCTGCAGCGCCAGCTGACGCTGGCTGAAGATCTTTGTCAGAACGGCAGCCTGTGTGTGTTCGGAGAAATCAGCGTGTCCAGCAGTCTGCTCCTGAGAAGCCGCGCTCAACTGCGGAGTGGGGTGCTGGGGAGGGGACAGCCTGGAAAGGGGAGGGCTGGCTGGGGACAGAAGTGAAGAGCCAGCCTCTGTTGGGGGGGCTGCTGGCTGCACTGGGGGAGCTGGTGGGCTGGGAGCCTGCGACTGGCTCAGAGGATGCCAGTGGTGTCTGTGACAGTCTGGCAGAGGGAGAGCAAGACAGGGAGGAGGGTGCTGAGCTGTGGGGGTCAGACTGAACAGAGCAGTGGCATCTAGGGCAGAGGTGGCAGTAAATATGATGGATGTGGTCAGAGGGCTGTGGGTAAAGCTTAACCCGTTCCTTCTCCCGTGGTATCTCAGCTTGTGGAGGTGTTGGGTGTCTGTATCTCCATCCAAGCTTGCTGGTGGCACACACGTGGCATGTGGTGAGACTCTGTGCTCCCCTCCATGCCCAGGCTAAGCTGTGTTTCTCCAGTAAGCACTTTTCCTTCAGGTGATAAGGCAAGAACTGAAGGTTAAGAGTCCAGGTTAAGAGTCCAGCCCCAGGCTGCTCAGGAACACAGCAGGTCTGCAGTGTACAAAGGCTGGCCATCCTGGAGAAGACCTTACCATAGGGGTAGAGGAGGTGGGTGAGTGCGTGTGGTGCATGGCAAGGCAGGGGAGCAAAATAGCACCATTTTGCCAGTGGCTGAGGCTGTGAGGACCAGCTACATCCAAAGCCAGCTAGGTCTGCATTGTGGTACCCCCAGTCTGGCTGCTCTGTCATTGCCTGGAGCTGGGAAAATGGAGAGACTGGGTATAGGAGGCTCTGGGGCTATCAACATGTGGCAGTATAAACTTTGGGCCCTTTGCACCGCTTCTCTGCCTGGCATGGAGGCGATTCCCCGAGCCGTGCTGTGTCGTGCGTGTTGCTCTGGATCTAATTTATGTGATGATTTTAATAAATGTAGAAGGGATGTCCCAGTGTGCAAGTAATGGGGCATTAATCTGTGCCTAGCTGTGTTAACAGTGCTCTAGGAAGGAATTAACACCACCTAATTCATTGCCCATGCAGCTCTTGCTCTCTTAATTATGGGATGTTCAGTTTAAGACCCCTTGTGAGGGCTGCTCAGCCTCTTTGGCTTTGAGGTGGGTCTTGTTTCCTCTACCCCCCACTACCAGTTTCCTCCCAGCAACTCTGCACTTCTTGCCATGCAGGTTCCCAGTTCCAGCAGCACTGTTGTCCTCCTAGCTGTGAAGTTTAATCATATGAAGACTTTCTGAGGCATCAGCACCTTTTTGGTGCCGCTCACTTGTCTCCTGCCCCAGTGCAAGTGCCGATGGGAGGTTTCCTGGGAAGATTTGAGCCCTGCTCCCTGACCCCGCTCCTATAGGAAGCCCTGGAGCTACACCCCTGCTTGGCTGCAGCAGGTTTGCTCGCCTGCTGTTTGCATTTTTTGGCTCCCGAGAGTACTGTGTTCCTGTGGAGACAGATTTAGGTGTCTACTTAATCTCTCTTAATTTCTAGGTTAAATGTATAATGTTGTTCTGGATTTGTTTTTTAAATATCCTATAAATTTACCAGCATTGTCTTCCCAGCCTGTGTTTTTCCTCTTCTCAGACTGCAAGGCCCTCGGCAGCTATTTTCCAGCCTGGGGAGGAACTGGGGTCTGCCTCTCCCCTGCAACTTCTTGGCCAGGGTGCTGGATGCTTTGTCATTTTTTATGGGTCTTGGGGAGTGTTACAGATGACAGCAAAGTGCTCAGATAGAGTTTGCAGGGACTTTGGGTTTGTTTTGCAAATGGCCCTTTGCTGGAGCTCTGTTTAAACAAACAGAGCTCAAATAAACTTTCCAGTTCAGTGCATTAAAATCCCTTAATGCATTAAAATCTCCTGGCCAGGGCCGTTCAGGCTCCGCTGTGCCAGGTGCTGTATAAACAGTTATCAAGTGCTGGTGCCTGCTGTAAAATCATCCCATTGTTCTCTCCCCTTCTCTCGCCCGTGAGTTGAGAAGCTTTTGTTAGGGGAGATGACACCAGCCCTGGCATTTGCTGAGGAAACCTGTAACATTGCCCGGTTTTAAACCCACGAAGGTTGTTTTCACCCCTTCTTGCTGTGTAGCTGCAGCAGGAGGAGCATTGGTTCCCTGGTGGGAAGGAGCAGTGGTTTTCCATCTGGGGAGGGTTCTGCAGTTACTGGGGAAGGTGGAAGAAGCTAAAAGAAAAAAAAAAACAGGGAGGAAAGAGCTCAACCCAGCTGTCCCAAGTCCCTCACAGTGTGGTAGCGTCTTCTCACACCCCCACCACCCTACTGTGCCAGCAGGTAAGAAACAGCCCCTTGCTACATTTGTGTGTCCATCTCAGTCTCTCACTCTTCAGCCAGCCGTCTGTGGTGAATATTAGCACCCTTGCTGTCTTCTCTTGCGTTGTCCTTCCCACTGGGTGCCTGGCCTCCTGGATGCTCCTCTGCGGGGCAGCAAGGTGGGAGGAGATTTCCAGAGCTTGGAGTGGGGTTTCAGGAGCACTCGGTGCACGTGTTTTGTCAGAGCTGTTGCCTCGGTAAACACAGATCTCTTATTGATGGTATAGACGTTATCAAGGGAGTTTTCATGGTTCAGGGCTTGGTTATCCTGGGGTTACAGGCTGGCAGCAGCTGGGCTCCCTATGTTTCTGTATTTGGTCTTATTCTGATTAAATTGCTAGAGAATCAGATTAAGCTGAAACAAACTACTCTTACAGACCTGCATATGAAAGCACACACAGCGAAAGGTGTGAGAGGTTTTCACTTGGAAGGTGCAGACTTAGCTGATCTGGAAGTTTTTAAGGTCTCCTTCCATGCAATAGTCAAGATCAGGTAAACTGTCTGAAGTGGGATCACAGAAAGGATGGAAGATATGAGAGCATAATAGGAAAATGTCTTCACCAAAAGGGTTGTCAGGGCCTGGCCCAGGCTTCCCAGGTCAGTGGTGGAGTCCCCATCCCTGGAGGGCTTTCAAAGCCCCACATGGAAATGTGGTGCTGAGGGACATGGTTTAGTGGTGCTCTGGTAGTGCTGGTGGAATGGATAAACTTGATGATCTTAAAGGTCTTTTCCAACCCAAATGGTTCTGTGATTCTATAGTGTGGTGTAGTGGGTGAGGTTCCTGTGTAATGTTTCCTTAGCAAGCTCCATGTGCTGGTCTCTCACTGCTTTGGCTGTATGTGGAACTCCAGAAATGTCAGGCTTAGTCTCGTGTCATCCAAGTATGGGACTGTACAAATGCCTTCATGCTGCCCTGTCCTTGGCACTTGATGCAACAGGGAGGGGAGCAGCTCAGCGCTTGAGCTGTGCAACCTCGCCCTCTTTCCTTCTCATACCTGTTTGCACCTTCACTGGCTTTTTATGCATTCAGGGACCTTTTATTCTCAGAAACACCTCTGGCACTCAGGTTCTATCTCTGGAGTAGAAGTGTCACCCTGAAAGCCACCTTGTTGGTTGTGAGGTTCTGTGTGGCATAGGAAATCTGCATTGAAGGGGCAAATATCGTTCCAGAGGTAAAGGGCAAAGATATCTCCTCAGCTTCTGGCTCGCCACCCAGGTGGCAGCTGGAAGGGGAGAGGGAGGAGGGTGGCTGAGTGCTGGTGAGGTGCCTGATGAAAGCAAGGAGCTGGAGGTGAGGAGGAGACAAGGACACCTCCAGAAAGCTGAAGGTTGTGGCTGCACCTGACATTTTCGCCAGCATCTGGATTTCTTTGTGTGGGAACTTCTGCCAGCTCTTGTTAAACAGTTGCAATTAGGAGTCAGAGAACTGTTTCTTGCAGACTTGGAGCTTCAGTGCTGTGCCAGTAGATGCTGAGCTGAAAGGAGTTGTCCAAAGGGCAAAGTCACATCAAGACCTTGGGGAGGGAGAGGCACTGCTGAAAAGACAGTGTTGGCACAAGACTGAGCATGGGCTGTCCGTTTGGGCTGGGAGGTAGAGGAAGGGCTGGAACCACTGGAGGAGCAGGTTTCTGAAGACTGTCGTTTAGAAACAGCATGTAGGGGAGTGCTGAACAGGTCTTGTGATGGCACATGATTGTTCTGAGGTGACCGGGTGGACCTGCAGAAAGTTTGGAGGTCCACGTGGTGCTGTGTGAAACACGCCCCGGGGTACAACAGAGCTGTGGTGGGTGCTGCTGTCCTGGATGCTGGGCAGAGCTTGTGCACTGCCTGGCGGCTGCCCTTCCTCACGTGCTACTGGAGCCTGATGACTCTGGCAGCTCTTCCCTCCATATGTGCTGATATATATTTATATACACAGGCATTTATAAGGCTCTCTCTGTAAGGAGACCAGGTGCTCCCTTAAGTCACTTGTTCCTCTGCTGGCCTCACCCTGCAGCCTGTCCTGTAGAATCTGCATTTCAGGAAGAGTGTAAGTGTCTCAACTTTGTCTCCTTGGTGTCTTTCTCTCCTTTCCCAGGAAGAAACTGAAGTGAAAGAGAATTGACTGAAGAAGAAATTAAGGAACGATTTGAAGGAGCATATTCTTTTCTTAACAAGATCAAGTTTGAATTAAATGGCTGATAAACAGATCAGGTAACTCTTTTTAAAAATTCTGAGTTATTGGTTGTGCTGTAGATTTTTCTTTTAAAATCTTTCAAACTTAATATCTTTTGTGATACAGGAGCTTAGAGGAAATCACCTGATCATCTCTTCTGCACTTAAACAGTTCTGATTCCTTCTCTACTCCTTTCTTACCTGCTCTTTTTTTTTTTCCACAGCCTTATTTTATTTTATTTTATTTTATTTTATTTTATTTTATTTTATTTTATTTTATTTTATTTTATTTTATTTTATATTTTATTTTATTTTATTTTTTATTATTT
>JANIJG010009791.1:0-23372 GCA_024611175.1 Megaceryle torquata
TACTATTTGAAACAGAATATTTAATTAAAGTAAAAATATTTAAACTACATTAAAATAATTAAAAAATTAAAGTTAAAAATTAAAATTACCAATGAATTAAGATTTTTTAACTGGAACACTTTTCCCCTGTATGAAACAATACAAATCTAAATATCAATAAACCATAGAATGCTTTGGGTTGGAAGGGACCTTTGAAGATCATCTGGTCCAACTCCCCTGCAGTGAGCTGGGACACCTGCAACCAGAGCAGGATGCTCAGAGCCCTGTCCAGCCCAACTCTGAACATTTCCCATGATGGGCCAAGGGTGTCTACCATCAGAGGAAGTTTGCCAACTATAACTAATGCAATGTGTTTATTGCACTGTTTTGCTAATGTTGTACTGCTTCAAGGAAGGAAAAAAACCAAACCAAACAAAAAGCCCAACACAAAACCAAACCAAACCAAAAAAGCCCCAAAAAACAAAAGCACCCCCCCCCAAAAAAAAAAAAACAACAAAAAGCCCCAAACAAACAAACAAAAATAAACAAACCTAGGCACTCCTCTGCTACTTCAAAGTGATATAAATACAACAGAAAGCTTTAATGACTTGAAGTGGCTGGAACAATAGACAATGATTTCACCTTGTCTCTGAAGCTAGCAGGTCTGACAGCAATTGCAGGTGAAGAACCAGAGTTACAGCCACCCCCAGGCTACACTAGGTCTAAGCAATGAAATAAGCCAATCAGTGACTGGCACGTTCACTGCAGGTATCATGCAACCCTCCTTTCTTGTTCAGCAATAGAAAGCAATAGCAAACAAGCCAATCATTCTGTATCTCACCTCGCTATCTTGTCACTGCAGGACATGGTAAGTAGCCTTTCTCCTTGCAGTACACCATCCCACGTCTGGATAGTGGTCGTAGAGCGCACGGGGATGGTGCCTTCTCCAGATTCTATTTTTGTCCTCAGCTGTCCTCTTGCTTTGCGGTTTGGATGCCTGTCCCCTTGATCTAAAAGACAGAAATCACTTACAGTCATCTGAGAATCACTCTCGGAGTGTTTTAAAGATAGCATTACAATAAGAAGACTCAGTTCGAGGTATTTGCCTGTGTAACTGCTGGCTTGCATAACAACTTCTATTGCTCCTTGCAAATTAGCTACAGCATCAGGCGTCTCCCACAAATACTGTCTTCTAAAACCCACTTGCAGTTAAACCAAGCTTTCAACCAAGGAGCAGTACACAGCAGGTAGCTCTTCAGTTCTGTTCTACGCATTACAGTGTTAGAATGAAGTTAATGGACAGATCAAGAAAGGGTCAGGCAGACAACCACCGTTAAAAGATGCAAACATTGAAATAGTTCAGTTAGTTCTGTACAAATACTTGCTGACTCACTGGCTTATCTTGGCTAGCATTCAGCCTCTTCAAGACCACATGGTGGATCATTCTATACTTAATTTCTAGCACACAGGAAGACCGGCTCAGATTTTTTTTTGTGAAGAGATCTTTGTCTAACACACATCTACACTAAAAGGAAAGAAGACACCTCTATTTTATCTGTGCCATTTGTATATGCTCAAAGAATACTTCAAGCTCGCTTGCTCGAGCAGGACAGCTGTCTTACCCTCTTGTGCTGCTTCATGTGGTGAGAAAATCCTAGCATCGCCACAAGGAGATGTGCTGATATAGAGGTGAAACTGCACATTCTCCTTCAGCTTAAACCCGCCTTGCTCCGATCTGATAAAAATGGATTTTTGCTGATCTTCTTTATTGCTGAAACAGAGAATAATGCTAGAATCAAAACTGACATGAACACGTAAATAACCACTCTTAATACCATTAAAAATAAACGTCGGATGCCTGGAAATTTTGTAATATAAATGTAACAGTTATTACAATCAACAGAATTAAGAGACTACCGAGACAAGAGCCTTTGACATTCCCAGATGTCAAGAGCTTTCAGGCACTTACCAGCAAATGAAACACCATCACCCTTTAGCCCACTTGAGAATACTTTGATTTACAGATTTACAGTTTACAAAATGATTCCAAATTATTTCTGTCCTCTCCTCTCATGATTGACACCAAACCGAATATGTATTTTGTTAAAGCCAAACTTCAGGGCAAAGGACCTGTGTTCTAAAGTAAACATCTTAATGCCATAGGACAAGTGTTTCACATTGAAATGACTAAGACAGACGATATAAACAGACACCTTTTCAGCTCCATGTGATCAGCTCATCCTCCTTTTCCTTCCAGCTTACCTTAGATAAAGCTCAAGTTGTGTATACAGAAATTTAAGCAGGCACCGGCGAGAGATAATTTCTGCATGGCAATCATTTAATGCAAGACCACGATCACTCATGTATTCACCATTGATGCATTTTGTTCCTGTAGAAACACTTATTACCAGGGCATCTTTCACATCTGTACCTGCAAAACACAATTCCAGGAAGATGATGTAATTAAAATCACAAACAATCTAGCAAATTGTCTTCTTGTTTGATTCTTTAAAAAAAAAAAAAAAAAAAAAAAAGGTTTTTCTTCTGATATTTCTTTACAGAGAAAGCTTCACTCAGCCATACTCTGCCTGTACCAGTATGGTCTGTGGTTCGTGTCAGTTCCTCATGTTGGAGTTCAGCCAAATTAGAAATTGAAAACCTGAAGGGAAAAATTTCTGCTTCAGGAAGAGTTATCAAAGCCTGAGCTTGAGAGACAGTGCTTTCTTTCCCGAGCCCCAGGCACTCAGCTAGCTGCCAGCATGTACCTTCTGGATACCTAGGCAGATATTCAGTGGCTTCACAAATCTGAAAGGCACTGACTTACTGAAAGTGCAACACATTATGGAAGAGTATTAAGCCAACAACAGGAAAGGTGAGATTAGGGAACGAAGAAGTTTAAACGCTTAAACCACTGTAAAGCTCATCAGCAGTACAATGCTTCCAGAAGTGTAGTTCTTGGTATTGTATCATTCTATACAGTAGAATTTTACAAACATTGGGGTTTTTTTTTTATTATACAGAGGATCACACAACAAAAGCCAAAGGTCATCTGCATGAAGAATTCAGAAAGACAGGTCAAAATGTTACATCTCTCTAGCAAAATAGTCAGCAAAAAATGCTCCGACAAGCCACACTAAATTCTCTGAAGCAATCAAGGCTCGTGAGCAGCGATGCATGGCAGTCACACACTGCCAAATGCTTTCTGCTGTCTTCTTCCCACAGAATAGTTACTGTGCTATGGAAAAGAGGAAAAAGCACTTTCAATGCACCACAAGCAACTAAAGATCCTCCCATACCCACTTGGCTGCACAATGGCAGTGCCGATATCAAGGGAATAATTAGTAATTATCAAGAGAACTGGTAACTGAGTAACTAAAAAGCTAATTGAGACATGGACTGTTTGAGCTCTTACTCCTGACAAAATATATGGCTTCTAAAAAAGGAACTTGAGCTGCCTCCTCCTGCCCACAGGCCTGGAGGAGACCATGCAGGAGAAGCAGGATGCCACTTCACTCTACAACACAAGGCTGTGCAATGGGGTCATCTAATTCCAGGGGGTCCCTAGACAGGCATCCATGCAAAGATGGTTTTAAATTCCGTGTAAAGCTAATTCTTCAGTAATTCAAAATATATTCACTTGTTAATTAGGACTGAATTCTTTGGTTACATTTCTTTGGACACAGGACTGCAATTACAATAAAAACTTGTTAAATTTCACAAAATATATTAAATAAAACTACAGCATGTTCCTCACACTGCTTTGCATTTGGGTCTAAAGAGGCATTGGTACCACATGAATGTTCCACCACTGAGCAGCACTTGAGGAGTGTCAGGGATTTCTCTCCAAAGATCCCAAAGGCCAGTGTGCTGGAGGTGGGTGAGAGACTCAGAGGAGACACAGCCAGGACAGCTGAGCAACAGTGACCAAGGGATCTCCCACACAATAAGCCTTATGCTCAGCCACAAAAGGTCAGGGAAAGGAAGAGAAGACATTCAAGGTTACAGTGCTGTCTACCCAGGAGTATTCTTGCCCTCCATCCATTTTATCCTCATGGCCCAGGAGAGTGCAGTGAGCTGGGCGAGTGTTTGACTGCTGGCCAGGGTCAGACCACCACAGATGTCTCGTGACAGGGTTGGAGCCACATTGTCCACCTGTCCCTAGAGCATGCAGTTATCACCTACCCTAACCAGCACCCGTCAACCTCTCTGCTTTGTGGAGGAGTCCGCCGCAAACACCCCCACAGGAAGAAAGGGCTGGGGTTGCCCAAATTGCCAAGGGAAGGCTGTATGTTTATCACCCACATACATCTGATTCATACAGCTAATTTGGAATAGTTCATGACAGGCCCAAAATGAATGTCCCATCAAGGGTTCAGATGGACTGAAGACCTAAACAAAATTTAGTGTCAGGAAAATTCAGCAGCAGTGTGGTTGCAGATCAGCTTAGGGCAGAACTTAACTGTCTTGGGTGATCTGGCACAGCACAGTGCTCGTGCCAGCAATCACAGAAACATGCCATTACTGCTGCTTGTACAAGCACCAAGTGTCAGCTGCCAAAGACATAAGCTGCTTTCTGCAGATTTTTACTAAAATGCCTGAGACACAAAGCCCTAAGAATACAGCAGGAATAACTAACAAAGAAAATTTGGAAAGCAAGCATCATTTCTTACATAAAATGCCAAAATGAAAGAACACCATCTGCGTGATCGATGCGGTGAAATTTATTTTAGGTTTACTTTCAAAAAGTTACATAGTTAGTTTTAAAAGGTGCAGGTATTTTGTAGACCCTGAGTTATCTTGGATGTCTCAATCGGGCAGAAAATAGTAACTCTGTAGAAACAGAAGTATTTGCAGGTCTAATTTTCCTGTAATTATCTTTAGCCAAGTCTTAATTGCTTTATTAAGTGCACCTTGAAGATTAAAGAGTAAAAACCTATTTCAATACTGGTTCACTGAAAAACGGCTTCCTAGAATGCAAACAAAGCCCTCGTATTTAAGCAGGTAAAACTACTTTAGTTTTTTACTTTACCTGTTGTCATGACAATTCCAGCAAGGACTTTTCTACGTGCATGTGGAGATGTGAAATTTTCTGTCAAATCACTGAATTTATCTACAACCAAGCGTGCAACAGCATCAGCTAAAACCTGTAGGATCACACAGAAATGCACATTAGAGGATTACATCATTTACAAATTACGGCAGCTTATAAAGATTTGCACTTTTAAATGATTTGACACAATAAATTAAATGACTTTTTGGTGTTCACTTTAAAATCGGACATTTAGGCATCAGCAGTATGTCGAGGAAGTGGCCAGGTCCAATTATCAGGCATACTGAGCTCTAAGCAGAGCTCTGTGTGCTCAATGTCTATTCAATAAGGGTCAAAGAGCCCTAAGCCAAGCATTGAAGTACCCAGTGCTCATGACTGTTATGAACATTTGAAGCTCAGAAGACCTGGATAGACAGAGGAGTCGATATTTTCATGTTCAAACCTCCAAACACAAAATTTCAGTGTCCCCAACGCTGGACCTGACAAAAAGGTTGAAGTGCAAAAACCAAGCTCCTCAAAAAACGTGAACCTTTTATAATAATCAAAACCCTTATGTAGCTATTATATAAATAAGAATGAATCTGTTTTCAACACTGGTTAAACACTTATTACTTCTTGTTTTTACCGACAGGTACAAATGTAGGAAGAGGAATTGTCAGTGTATAACCCAAAATAAGCCATCTCAAAATTAGGAAGGATTTACATCTTTCACCTTCAGGAAAACCTGAACAATAACCCTCACAGCCTTATCACATCTTGCCAGCAGGGGTAGCAAGCGCCGTTGGTCTGGCTGTACGGGTGACTAACTTCTAATATCAAGGAAAAACTTGGTAATACCAGCCCTGCTCTTGTTGAATGACCATTCAGTTCAACACTGCAGCTCATCTCACCTTCTGTTCATAAAGCAGCTGAAACCATAACGGCTAGAGGAGATGAGTCAAGATCAAATTCTTGAATTTTCACCTGAAAAGAAACTGCAAACCAGGTAAATCTATGCGATAGCTTCACTAGCACAGGGCTGTTCCCAAGGGAGTGGCTGAGGGAGGCAAGGTACATGTTAGATGATGTGATGAGCAGCCTCCAGGCTGACAGGAGAGACAGGGCAGCCCGTCCCCACCCATTTTCCACCAGCACCATGACTGGCAGCTGAAGAGGAGGAAGGGTGGACATCCAGGGAGAAAGCTCAGGCCCCTATCTCAGAGCACCAGTCATAAAAACCTTGGTCTGGTTGTCCCAACAGTGTCTGAGATGCTCTGCAGTAACTACCTGGCAAACCAGAAGAACACAGGGTCTGTGCAATACCTGCCAGCATCATACAGACTTCTTACCATACCCCAAAGCACCCACTGTGGTACTAAACATACATGTAAGCAACTACAAGCCCTTAAGGATGCTTGTGTCTGGGAGCCTTCTGCTTACAAATTATCTTTGGGCTCTCAGTAATGGAAGATCACCACTCTCACCCCTCCAGAGGGCCCAAGGCAAATCAACAGGGTTGATGGGTGGCCCTATACAGAGCTTGGGGGCACCCACTTGAAATGTTACGACTCCTGAACACAATCAGTTCTAAAAACAGACTTAAAGGGTCAAAAAGAAAGAAAAGAAAAAGATGATTTGAAGACAGACAGCCTGCTTCACCACCATGTTCTTAACAATGCTCACAAGAACCAACAGCCTAGAAATAACATGGGGGAACTCTGAACGTTACCTTCCTTCTGGAAAAGCTTTAGCAGCCAAGGAAGCACTGATTAAGCTCATGTGTCACGATTTCAGAGCTCTACAGCTCTCTCTAAGCAGAATCTGACTGGAGATGGTGAACAGCAGTCAGTGGTGACTGAGGTCACACGTGCATCAAGCGCTGGTCAATGTTTTGCAGTTGCACAACTTGTAGAGCCAGAAGACGCTCGACATTGCAAATACAAATTTTCACAGTTTGCTGATTCTAAAATGCTGAACCAAAACCAACCCCTTGCCAAGGGTGAACATAGAGGGGCGCTTCTTCCAGGCTCACCAAACACGAGTAACTCACCACACAGATCCTCAACCTACTGGCCAAACAGAGGCTCACTCCCTGGGGGTGCCAGGGCTGACTTGAGGAGGTTCTTAGCAAGAAATGGGAACTGAAACTGCCAGGTGTTTCTGGGAGTGAACCCGTGGCCAACTTACCTGCCAATACCGCTGACAAAAAGGCTGCTTCAGCGGCAATTGGGTAGGATGCTTCCATGCAGAGTGGAGATGCAAGCTTTTAGAAAAAGGTGGTGGGGGGGGGGGGGTTGGGTTTGTTTTTTTTCTCCACATAATGAGCAAAGCAGAGTAAACTGTGGTGTTAATATACAAGTGGGAAGATGGTAAGTCCCTCTGGGAAGATATAAGGTGGCACAGAAGGATGGGATGGAGCTGCATCTCAAACAGCGTGGAACTAAGCTGCTGGCAGGGAAACGTAAACACGCTTGAATGAGCATCAGGCCAGACACTGGAGAAGGCTGATAAGAAGGACTAAGCAGATCTCAAGACAGACAAAATGAACACTAGAGATGCAAACAATATGGGAGAAACCATACAGGAGGGGAGAAAAATCACTGCCAGAAAACAGGCAGATATATTGAAGATTTTTTAAATTCTGTTTGATACTTAAGTTGCATGACAACGGGTGGGTGGTGAGGAATAAACACTAACAAAATACTAAGATTTTGGTCTTTTATAAGAATATTCACACGATACAGAAGAAGAATTCTCCTTTTCTCCAGGTGGTCTATTGCATTAACATGGTTAAGAGACCTAAGAGCACGAAAGAGATGGGAGTAAGGCAGACTGAAAACAGACCACTGCAGTGCCAGAAACAATACTTACTGTCATAAAATGACGTCCTTGCTGTCCCCAGCTCAAAACCAAGGACTTGAAGCTGTCTCCACATCAAGCCCAGGCCACTAGCCAGCTTGCGCAGGGATCTTTCACTTCTCATACCGACTCTACTCCCCTTCATACAAATATTAGTTGGAACAGAAATGGAACTTGTGTCTCTCTCGCCCAGTAAGTACCCTACCACGTAACACACAGTTTATCTACCACAGCTCCTGCACTAAATCATTTGGGGAATTCAAAAAAGGGAAGACCTGAAATAGCTGACGAGTTGTCTCATTAAGTCATGTGAGCTCAAAGATATTCTGTGTGAATTGTTCTGTTTCTGTGATGAAGTTACAGTGAACCCACTCTACACAGAGAGGCTGATTTTGGTTAATAAGCAACCAGCTCTCACTGAAGAACTGACCCAAGACCTCACAAGCTTTTCTGCCCTCCTTGGATCTCCAGTGATCCTTCTCAAGTGCAAACGTTCTCCCTCAGCTCTTTATTTCTTCTTACCTTCGCAGTTTAGGGCTTATGTGAACTTCCACAAACTGATGAGCAGTGCCAGTGCCCACAGTAGGTAAAATCAAAGTCAATCATGTCCATTGACTCTCCTCTGACAGTGACCAGCATGCACAATTCAGAGAAGGTGGAAGCATACCTATGCTAATAAAACAGGGTGATTATTTTCTACTGCTCAAAAGTTTCCTGTATTTACTTAAAGAAACTCCTACCTGGCAGTAGTATCTCACTACTTACACAGATGTATCTTTTCCATTTCTTCTAATTCCACAGCAATCATCCCAACGTAAATTCATTAATTCCCAGGAATATATTCAATATTATCCTTTTGCTACACATGAACCTGTTACATTCTCATTCTTCTGTACACACTAAGCAGTCAATTGCAATAAACTGCTTAGAGCTCTTCAGGACTTCTGCAGAAGCAGCTTTCCCGGATCTCTGATCATTTTCATCCATAATTTGTGTATCTTTTCTATATTTGAATACTTCTATTATAGTTTTCCCCGACCCAGGCTGAACCAAGATTAACACAGCACTTCAGGTAAAGCCTCCACTGAAGTACTGGTTCTCAGTCCCTATCTTCTGCTTAATGTTTTAAGGGTCTGTCCACATTCATATAAAGGATAAATTGAATTTGCAACACAATTAGGTGAATGATTAAAAGTATTTCTTCTAGTGGATTTTTTAAAACTAAGTTAATCTGCAGCTACACTGCCTATTTGTGTAGCTCAAATTGCTTTCTCTCAGAATAGCCCAGCTTTCACTAATCCAAATAACTCTGTATGTAAGCTTCAATATTTACAACTCCAATTCTCTAATCTACACCTCTTTGCATCCTTACTGATCAGCTATCTTTTAAGTAAACAGTTTGAGGAAATCTGGGAAATACCATTGTAAAGCTTATATGGAGATTTCCCTAACAGAGGCCATCAACAGCCTGAAGAGGACACCTCCACCAGCAGGTTACTACCATCCAGTGGGAACCACTGCCACCAGAAATGCCAGCAGTCTGGACCAGCAGACTTCACTCCAAGTCACCAAGTGCCCTTCTTTACTGGTGGCAGAGAGTGTATCACTGGGACACAGACTATTTTACCAGAACACACCAGTATGCATGTCACACATTCGAAATCCATGCACTTAAACTTTCTAAGGATATTAATTTAAGTATGCTGAAGCATGCAGTTTTCTTCTATGGCAAACAGTAAAACTTGAAGGGGACACATTTTAGAGCCCTTGGTATGGCCTGTGGCTTATTGCAGAATATAGGCCACCTCCTTGCATCACGTGGTGAGCAGTGAGGATGGCTATCAGTGTACAAAGCACAGCTCACCACACAAACGCTGTCTGTTCTGGAGTCCCTATGATGCAAGACTGAACACCTCTTCCATTTTAACACGCTCGCCGATGGTGCTAAATGCACAAGAGATGATTATTTTCAGTAGGGCATTTTCATCCACTGAGGCACATGTTGAGTGACTTACTGGCTTTAACTCACTTCCTTAGCAAAGAAACTTTCCTCACCGCAGGCAACACTGATTTATCCCTCACGTGGGTCACACAGCGAGCAAGCAGATAAGCTTGCTTCGCCAAGACTGATTTTAAATATACTAAACCACAGGATCAGCAGCTCAATAACCCACTCTACAGACCGTAAGATTATACCTGGACTTGGTGATCTCCAGAGGTACCTTCCAACCCCTACCATTCTATGATTCAGTTTACAGAAGAGAACAATTTTCTTCCCTGCTAAAAAACATTGTATCAAAGAGTAATTAATGTAAAGCAGTAATTCTGACTTGAACTCCATCCAAAACAAGCAAGACACGACTCAACATTTCCTCATCTCAAACTATAATCCAAGCATCAGCCCCAAAGCCTCCTCTCTGTCCAGCAGAATACGAGTTCATGCACTTGTCAGAAGGCGTAAGTGGATGAACCACCTAGTACATATATACAAACATACACGAAGACACACATCTACAGGAGCAGAATATACAGGAGAAATGCTGTTCAAGCTGACTCAAATACGCATGAATAGGCTACTCTTGGTCATTACTCAAAGACATCAACAAACTCCAAAGGGCTTCTTACCTGTGGCAAGTGTAACTGGAGCCCCTCACTGGGAATAGGCTGTCGAGATGGGGTCTGGTCCAGCTGCATGTTAAACAAGGATGCCAGGGCTGACTGAGCAGCTCGAGCTTTTGCCAGCTTTTTATTCCTTCCTGAGCCTTCAAAAGTCTGACCGTCCACTGCCACGGCCATAACAAAGTTTTTAGCATGGCTTTCCCCACTCTCTGAGAGAAATTCATACTTCAACCCTGGACGCAGCTCATTGAGGATCATGACAGGGTTCTTCCCACTGGCAGAGGGGTAGGGTGATGGTGCAGGGAGAGGCGACTGCGAAAGGCTGCTGGCTACAGCCGACGATGGCAAACCATAGTCCCTACCAGAGCTAAAGGACCCATCCCCATTGGACCCTAGATAAAAGGAAGCATCAGAAGGGACTGGTGTTTCAAATCCGTTGAAAAGGGTGTCAGGGAAGTCTGCCTGGTCAGAGGTGAAGTCTGTGTTGACCGACAGAGTCCTCCCCATTGCCAGGTGGGCTTCTGAGGCATTTGGAAACTGGACGAAAGACCGCAGAGCCTTTTCAGCGGCATGAAGCTTGGCTTTCTTTTTTGTCGGGCCAGACCCCTCAAATACTTGCCCATTGACTTCAACTGCCATCATGAACATGGGGGCATGGACCGGCCCCGTCTGGGAGAGGAGTTTGTACTGTAAACCTGGTTTAATTTCATTAAGTTGCATCAGGGCATTCTTTGGCAGAACAGGGCCAGGCGTTTTCTTCCTCTTCTTCAGGCGAAATTTGGAGTGGCCATTGTTGCCCTCTTCCAAAGGACGCTTTCTGCTGCTGCTGCCACCACCATTAGAGAGCTGCGTCCCCTCCCCAGCACCTTGCCCACCGCTGTCCTTGGGGGGAACGTTGTCCACGTTGCGGTTTTCTTTAACATCAGTGCTGCTCGAACCTGCGGTGCCCAGAAAGAGTAACTTACAATGCCTTCGTTGCAGGATCTTGTAAATGCAAAATTTATAGATTCCTTTATCTCTCTTTGTAACTGGTTAAGTGATGTGTGCTCATAGGTTAAACGTTTTGCAATATAATCAGAGATGATAATGTAACACAACTGCTCGACAATTCAAGAAGTAACACGCTCAAGAATGATTTTCAAACTATAGATTTGATACAATCAAATAACAATTAAAAACTGTTTGGGGTTGTGGGATTTTTTTTCATTGAAATAATGCTGGAGTAAACTTTTACTCCTATGTTATGTCTGGCCTGAAAAATGCTTTAAACCAGAAATAAAAGTTATAGTAGGCTATAAAACAAAGAACTACCATTAGTACAATGAAAACAGATGCTTAAGACCAGCACTAGGAGATGGATATTTAGTTCTACTTAGTTCTTGTTTTATTTATGTTACTTTTTTGGTTTTCCTTGGTGATTTTAGTTGCTCAAATTGAGAACCGATATAAAACCCGAGCCTTGAAAAATCAGGCAGCTCTTTGGTAGGCACCTTGACCAAAGAGTGTTTGAATGAGTTTGTCTTTAGATGTTCCAAATTCAATTCTTTTTTATGCTTTTCCTAGACTTTCATTTTACCTCACTCCAATTTGCTCAGGAAGTACAGGTGCCTGCTGTGACAACATGACCACACGACTATTTTATGTATTTACCCACAGCCCACTTCTATTAAGAAACCTCGTGGGTGTCATTTACAAGCTATTCTGCAGTTCCTTGCAAAGGAAGAAAACTGGTGTGACAGAGTCACAACCCCAAAAATCACAATAAAGATCCTCTCTTAAGAATATGCAGAATACAAGAAGTGTAACGCAAGCTGCAGAATCACAGTATTTTAATGGGGAAAAAGGCACTGTAATAATAGTAGACCGATGGGAAGCAGAAAATGGAGAGTACTGCAGTGGCAGAGATATATTTAAAGAACCATATTTGCTGTAACTGCAAAGACCTGATTTTTACCCCAATAAAGAAACTAAGAAAATTAATCATTTGTGCTTTATGCTGGCATTTGTGAGTGAAAAGGCAAACTTAGTGGGACAAGTATTTCTAACTCTTCTGTTCCAAAACATCAAACTGTCTGCACTACATCTACGCAGACACTAGGTGATAAGTATTAATTGAACTGAAAGAAAAAACACGGTGGAAGCTCTCTTTCACTGTTAAAATTTTCAGCCACACTTTCACTCTTCCCTAAGAACCCCCTACCATGCACACATCACTTTGCCCAGGTTACAAAGCCGATGGAATGGTTACTAAATTTTCATTTATAACATCCTCCAGCAAAAGCTCGATAGGTTACTCCTTTCGGTGCTCGAAGAGAAAAGAAGAAGAAGAAGAAAAAAAAAAGATCAAAAGAAAAAGCCAAAGTAGGAACACATTTTGTTAAATCACAGCAGCACAATAAAAGCACTGAACATTAAATTACAGTCAAAGAATGAAACACTAAATATTCTGAAGCATTCCCTCGCCAGAAATCTGCTAATTTTTAATAATTTCTTGGTACATTCACCCACAAATTACACTGCCTGCAGAATGTGTGCCACAGGGCCATAACTGTCCCTGTGCAGTGTTCAGGCATATATATTATATTTACATACACAGAGGCTGAAGGAATCTAACAGTGATTTTTTTTTTTAATTTCCTTACAGGGAGTTTCTTACCTGAAGCTGTATTCTCCAAAAATTAAGTCTCATCTAAAACACCATTTCTGGAACATTGCTCTTACTAGTGGCATCAGGAATTTGCTATCAACCAATATCACTTCCAGGCTAAACAGAAATCATTTAGTTAACATCTCTCTTTTTTTTACCTTTCTCTGTTTTTTTTATCTTTCTAAGCCTCTGTTTTTATCTTTCTTTTTACATGACCACTACCGGTGCCTGTGGAAACCACACAATTGAAATACAAGATGAGTAGAGTCCAGATGAACATAGAAAAAAAAGAATTTTGCATGGAACTATGGCAGCTGGAGGAACTCCTTAACCCATGTCATGACACAGGTAAGAGAAGCAATGCCCTGACAGTAAGGTGGACTTGTAAGAAGCAGGAAAGAAACTTGCATGCTTACCTTGTCTCAATAGAAAAGAAGGGAAGAAAACTACTCCTTGCCTGAGTGCTACTAGGCTTGTTAGCTTTGTAGGATCTGCAGGGTGGAAGAAACTAGGAGAGAAAGCAAGCAGGGAGCTAAGCAGCCTGAGTCAAACCCAGAGACCATGAAAGTAGGCGAGTTTCTACATCCTGGAGGTGATGTAAATCCAAGCCTCGCACGTGATGGAAAGAAGATTGCCTTGCACACGCAAAGCAAAAGGACCCAGGTTTCTTTCACCCGCAGAATCACTGGACTTAAAGAAAAAGCAACTGCTTCTCAGGCTGAGGCTGCAGATGTGCTTTGGGTCCTTTTCTCTGCCCAGCAGTGGTGAGGTCCCCGTAATACCTCAGGGCTGGAGAAGAGCTGACAGGTTAGTCATCATGTAAGACTAGCTATCGCTACCAGCTGAAGTCAGAGAAGCTCTCTCTTTTAATCTTGTCCATATTTGGCCACGGAATAACTCCTTGAGCCCAGCCTCTCCCTGCTATTCAGAGACAGCTGTCCCCTGTCCAGGCATCCCACCTCACTGGAGAAGTTACAAATGGCCTTACTAGATCATCCTCACCTTGACCATCTCCCTGTCTGTGACAGGGCCACCAGCAGTCCCCAGGAAAGGGTATCACACCACAGCAAAAACAGAACAGCCCTTCTTCAGGGCAGCCTCTCAGACTGAAGGGAGCCACAACTCTGAGCTCTGCTGGAGAGCCAGTCAGGAAGCCTTCAATAAGTTTCCCACACACCCCCCATTTTTTTTTCTAACTGCTTTTCAAGACCCCAGAAACCATTGGTTACCAAAATGTCCTGGGCAACGCATTTCACAATTTCTTTACACCTTGTGTGAAAACATCTCCCACTGCTTGCTTTGAATCCCCCTCTGCTAGTCTCACTTAATGCATCTTATTGCTTTTCCTTGCTATCTTTTCAACTTGAGGATTTTCATATTAAACACCCTATGCATGATTTTACAGAGATCTCTAGTATTTGTCACCTTTTCATCCTGCCTCTACACCACAAGGCTCTAACAGTCCCTTGTCCTGAGGTTATCCTCTTCTTCTCAGAGCAGCTCCTTATTTCCCCTGCATGCTTTCTGACATGGGAGGAGCAGAACCACAGCTGGATGCACAGTGTATGTGCTCTCCTGGCTCTATTCTACAGTCTTTTTCATTCTGGAAATATGCTGGGTTAGAGACTATTATGACTTGGGGGAGTCTCTCTCTCGTTCCAAAGTGAATGAGAGAATCTTCACCCCCTAAAAGCTCTGGCTGATTCAGGATCCCATCATAGCTCAAGCTGGAAGCATCAGCACTCAAAATGAGCAAAATTTTGTTGCTCTAAAGCAAAGGTTATGGTGTACTTGGACCACTGCTCCTTGCATGTTCCAAAAATAAATAAATAAACCAACCCCCAATTTAGATGATTTCAAAGTCTACTGGTCCAATTTGGAGAACAGTATTAAGCACATTCTACTTATAAGTACTTATACCACAGCTAGAAATCTTGCAGAACTTTGCCAGTGTATGCATCAAGATGATCGTTATATTTGACTATTTTTGTACTTAAAGACACTTTAATAATTCAGCAGCTCAGGGATGGAACAATCAGCATCTAGTGAGAACAATCAGGATGCAAGATCTGCAGGGAGCTCTACTAGCTCTTCCTTTTGCTTTTCCTTCCTCCATTTCTGAATTCCCTCATTTATTTTATACACTTCAACTCCATGTCCTTGATCTCACCCCTCCCTTCTGACTGGTCCCTCAACCTCGGCATCAACACTATGGGTATTCTCCCTCTCTTCACTGCTCATTCAAAACAGGAAAATATTTTGTTTGATTAGTCAGTTGCTGGAAGAAAAAGGTAAGACACAAGGCATAACTAGACTAGCATATAACCATGTGTAATAAAATCACTTTTAATGCAAAAGCTCCAATTCCCTGTTCTGTATCGTATTTCAAAACATACGAAAGAAGCAATTTTAACCTGGGCTTCCAAAGTTTCTTCAGTCTTCTTTGTGCTTGTGAGAAAAAGTCAAGTTCAGAAATGATTATATAGTTTATTACTGTGTAAATAAACACATCTTACTCATGTTTTCTTCATCGTCTACATCCATTGTGAAATATTTTTGCTGGTGTCTTGACTGGCGGTGACTGCTTCTGTCTGGAAAACAAAGAGTGGGATATTTAAGCTTTAAGGTACCAACATACGAAGTGAAGTATTAATTCTCATTCGAAAACAGTAGTCTGTGCACTGGCTTTGCTTTGGTCTGCCCACAGTTTTTGCTCAATTTTCACAAAGCATTTCCTCAAAGCCCCTATTTCTATAGCTGAGGTGCACTCTGCAGGACTGCAAATTTGGCAAGGTTTGCAAAGAATGTGTATGCTTGTATCATGAACTGCAATATTTTTTATCTGGAAGTATGTAAACTACTTTATTTCACTGCTGTTTGGTTGTTTGGTGTTTTTTAAAACTCCAAAATAAAGTCAAATCCACTCTGCAGGTTACCACAGACAACTCAAGCAGTCAAAACACTGAAGACGTAGGGTTTTTTACCTATCACCAAACTGGTGAACTTCTGTTTGGTTAAATCCTGACCCAAGGTCCTTCCTAAAACAGAGATGATCACTGACAACTGAAAGATATAGCCCCATATCAGGCAAAGGACAGAGTGGGTTATGTATCCCTTTCTCCTGCATGTTGATTTTCTTACTAACTGAAATGTCCAGAAAATGTTACATATAGGTGGTTTGGCTGTGGGAAAACAGATTTCATTAACCACAGGGACTTCTGTTTCAAGACAGACTGATGTAAAGGTGAATCACACAGAATAACTGAGGCTGGAATAGACCTCCAAGGTCATCAAGTCCAGCCTATGGCCCAACACCAGGACATCAGCCAGACCATGGCACTGAGCACCACATCCAATCGTTCCTTAACCACCTCCAGGGACGGCGACTCCACCACCTCCCTGGGCAGTCCACCCCAGTGTTTAACCAGGGTGAGGCTGCATATGGGAGGGATGGGAAGAACAGGGTGGGAAGCAGAGGCCATTTGCACCATCAAAAGCATGGGAACACTGGAAGACAGGTGGCATAGAAGACGCTGCTTGGTTTCACGCTGCTGTATGGGCTGACAAAATCGACAACGCTGAAGTATTTGCTCTATTTTGTTCGTCCTTCCCTCAGCGAGGACATGTCTGTGTGTTTCCAATCCAGCTGCCAACAGCAGGAACTGCAATGCTTTAAGACTAAGTGCCAGCACTGGTGGAAATTAGACAACAGAGTCAAAAGTTATTGAGAAGAGGAGCCATATAAACCAAGATGGATAGTTGATAAGGTTAACACAATAAAATCAACACTTGATTTAACACAGCCACCTGCCTGGTCCCTAACAATCAGTTTGATCCATCTCTTTCCCACCTCATAAAATCTAGCTTTAATTCCACTCTACACTAAAACTGTCATCAGCTTTAGCTAGAAAACAAAAGGCAGAGCTTTGTTTTTCTTAATGCATAGACTGCATACTATAGTAATCCAAGTACGTAATGTGTAATTACCAAGTCTTGCAAAAAGAAATGAGCCATTCCACCCATATTTATTACTTTAGTAGGCACTTAGAATCACAGAATTATTTAGGCTGCAAGACACCTTTAAGGTTCATCGAGTCCAACCATTAGATCACTGAGTCCAACCATGAAGCTAACATTTTGCCAAGCACCCAAAAGCACGGTGCAAATCCAGAGTCCAGGTCTAAACACCAAGCCTCATGAACTGCACTGTTGTTTTGTTCTTTAAGTCTATCTGGTTTTACCTGTGCTAACATAATAGGAACAAAAATCCCTCAAAAACTGCCATCCAAGAATGAAAGATAATTAGAGATACAGAAACAAATAATATAGCTTGACAGTAGTGTAACCCATGGGCATGATGCATGTGCAGCCCTTCTCCAGCAGCCCAGCCAGAGAAGCAGCACTAATCACTCCCTTAGTCCAAACAGCAGGGCTGACCCATCGACCTGGGATCAACACACCCAAACGTCATCGCTGATCTGCCAGGAGATTTGGGACAGGATCACTGCATGGCTTGCCCAGTGAAACTGTCACTTCAAAACCAGGTTTCTGTAAATCAGGAACTGCTGGTGCACCAGCAGGTGATTAAAATAACAATGTTAAAAGTGTATTATTAGAAACATCAAACTTGTAGTCCAAAAATAAATATCAGATACTGAGAAATTAAGAATGAAATTAAAATAGACATATAGATGTGTAAGTCTGCAAGTCTAACATCCATACTAAATATTGTTATTCATTAATTTAAACCAATTAATTCTGTTTATCCTCAACTAAACAAATCCTCAGCACACTACTATTGGCAATCTTCACAGCAGGAGCTAAGCAGCCCTTACTGAAAATGTAAATTGTGCCTTTAGCACTTGGCCTTGTTGAACCTCATGTCATTGGCCTCGGACCATCAATCCAGCCTGCCCAGGTTTCTCTGAAGAGCCTTCCTCCCCTCAAGCATATCTACACTCCCACCCATTTTTTGTATCATCTGCAAACTTACTGAGGGTACATTTGATCCCCTCAACCAGATCATTGATAAAGAAATTAAACAGAACAGGCCCCAGTACCAAGCCCTGGGGGAAACCACTTGTGACTGGCCACCAATGGGACTTAGGTTTCCTCCCACACCACTCCAAATGACAGGCTCACCCCTGGAGATTCTTGTGCTTCATTTGACACAGCACAAGACAGCTCCGACCCCAATGCAAATCCCTTTAGCATCAGAGGACCACTGACATACTTCAGGTGGGCTACTCCTCATCCAAGTGAAAATATTCATGATGTCCTGAGGGATGCAGAGCTTCCCATGGTATTTTGTCCCAGCTGCAGACTACAGCAGCCACAATCCTAGCTACTTCACTTCAGGCTGGCTAGCAGAATCCTCATCTCATAGCAGCACCTATCCCAGTGCAACAACGGGGGAACAAATAAACCAGTACTTAGAAGTTGCAATAAATTGGTGTGCTTTACTAGGCAGAGTAAAACAAATGGGTCAGCTCGATCACTCATCATTTAGATGGGTCAGAAAAGCCTTTCAAGCATACAAATGGTAGTTGACCAGTGTTCCCTTTCTTTCCAACTTCAACAGCCTCTGGATTTCACCCACACAGCAAAATAAGCCTCGCTGTGCTGAATGGAGCAGCAGAGTCACCTCTACTGCTTAATACTGAAAGAATTACCAGCCTTTTCACTGCCAGTGACTCTGTTGCTATGCCAGTGTCTTATGCTGAACAAGAAATTGCCAGGGTATTATTCAACCTTTGTAAGTATGCTTTTTATTGCCTTTCTTGCAGTACCACCTGTCCACAGACCCGCTGTCACCGAGGGCTGGTGCAGCAATTGCCTGCATCAATGCCAAGTACACAAATGCCAGAAATAACCAGTGAACAACAGAAACATGAGGAAGAAGGGATAACAGAGATCTGGAAAGAGCAAACAAGCTATTTTCCAGAGAAAATCAAAAGAAATGACCACAGCTTGGAGACAACTACTTTCACACAGGATGTGCATGCCCACTCCCAGCTGGGAAGCAATAGACTTTGGAAGGATGATGCCACTTGAGAAAATCTGAGCCGTTCTCCTAGTGCATACTCTGAACATAAGCATGGCACATTCAAGAGGACTTCTGCCACCAGCTGGGCTCCCTGCAAGGCAACAGATCGAAGCAGGCTGCTATCAGACAGGCAGGATCACACCTCTGTCTGCTCCAGGACCCCGTAAGACTTGGAAACACCCAGCTCATCAATTTTTAACAACAAAGCATGCCACACTACCAGTGCAGCTGCCCAGCTTGGGCATCTCCCTCACTCCACGTCATCATCTTTGCTAAAGCAGATGGACGGAATGAGGAGAGAGGATCATGCAAATCACATAAGCCTTTTTCCCTTGAAGAGATTAGAAATTCAAGCAGAACTTTTGCTAAATGGGCCACTTTTATTTGCTCTATAAAAGCTGCTTATATTAGCTTTCTTATTACCATACAGAAAGCCTGATTCCAATCCTAATGAACTCTGTACTATCAACAAGGCTGGCATACTAACATTAGCATCAACCAGATTATCTATTATGTATATTATGAACAGTATTATGCACAATTATCTATAGCAGTTAAGAGGAAACAACAAGAGAAGCAGTAACACTCCTGTGTAGATACACAGCTCAGATACCACAATCAATATATATATTCAAATGCCAACTGTGCTAGAAAAGTACAAAAACCCTGTCTGTGAAAGGTGAATCTTCTTCCAGGCTACAGACAGTAATGGCTATGCACTGTCATGAAAGCACTGCTATTTTATTTGAACACAATAATGCATATTTCATGACAACTGAGCATGAACCATCAAGGCATTGTGGAGTCAGACTCAAACTCCAAAATCTCCACAGTGTTAGAGGCCTGCTGTATGCCATACTGAATTTGGGAAAGGAATGCACACACGTTTTCAAACTACCCCTGCTCATACCATATATTGTACATGTGTACACAGCACGTCATGTAAACTACACGTACTTACCACATCTGGGGTTTGAAAACATACAGCTGAAGCAAGTGTGAAGAGTTAATACACTTTCCCTTGCATTGATTAGCAAAGACAACAAAACCAATGTGAAAAATCATAATTTTACTATTAGTTGAAACCAAACATATTTATATTGTTTCAATAGCAAGCATTTAAAATACATTTGAAAAAAAAAGTTGAGTTGCTTCTAAAAGTAATGTATTCCAAAAGATATTATGTTTTCTAAGCTTGTGAGTATCAGTTTAGGATAAATTTTCCCTGAAAATAAGTTAGTGAATTTTTAGAGAAAGGACCTGGATTGTTGCTGAGAATTTAATTTTCCTTTTGGGTAGAGACTCTTCAGAAATATTTTTTTTCATTGTGTATGAAAAGGTAAAATACTCCCAAGACAATAAAATGTGTTAAAGGCTTTTGGCAGTCAAGGTATTCCTAAAGACCACAGGTAACATTTTAAACAGGCATCCCTTTTAAAAAGTCCACACCCCCACCACATACGTGTAATTTCATAAATATTAGAAGCATGATCAGGTGGCTGGGAAATCCTTATGTGACCAGGGTCAAGTGCAATTACCACTGTGCCAAGCCAGAAGGATTCTGGGAGTGACTGCTGATGCAAGTATCAGGTCCAAGCCTAAATTAGAAGAGAGAAAAAGAAAAAAAAAAGAAAAAGGAAAAAAAAAAAAAGCTAAGCTCTATTGATTTATCACCCTCAGAAGTGTGATACCCAGCAGCATTATTCATCTCTCTCAGCCCAGACACAACATCACCACTGTCCAAACAAATCTGGTTTTCAAAACTCCCATTTGCTGCTGCCCAGAGGAATGGTACAAAAATGAGTCAGGCCTGCAGCACAAGGCAGACAGCTGGCACAACAGCTGCCTTTGCTCTCTACTGGTACTCAGATGCTGCTTAAAGCTTAAGTATTTATTAAGATAACCTTTTACATGGCTGTTGACTCTAAGCCCAAGTCTTGGTGCTTTGCTAGGTAGGCTCAGACCTGGCTTCATTCTTCCATTAGTTTTAGCCTTGGTGACTACTCTTAAAGCATAGTATAAAGAGACTTTTTTCTCCTCCTAGAAAAGCAAACAAACAAAAAACCTAAAAACCAACAAGTAACTAAAGTTCTTACCGAAGTACCAGAGCTGCTAAGGAAGCATTGTGCTGTACTGCCACATTTGCATTATATAGCATCAGATTTGGTCACTCTTTGAAGATGAGTTGCACACCGTATTTTGTAAACACATCTTTTTTCTCATGCATGCAATTAATGCATTTTTCAAGCCTGAAGAAGGCATTACAGGCTATCAGCAGTTTACCTTCAAGTTTTGTGTACTGCAGCAAGAATGAATATAAACTAGCAACAACGGCTAGCTTTGTATAGGCTAATTACAGCCTGAGCATTTGGCTCTGCACAGCAAATCTCAAAACACAAAGCTACTGGCTGCACACCAGGAACCCTGAGAGCTGTGAGACCATATGCCTCAGCTTGCAGTTCAACTCCTCAGGTGATTAAATCCACTCCAACAGCACCATCTACTGTTACACTAGGTAAGTAATTGATTTCGCTTCTATTGCTCCCTTGACCAAGGAAGTCTAGAGCCCAGGGCCACATTAAAAATAACTTACCTTTGCAGATTTATTCTGCAGTAAGTTATTTTGGAACATATACTTATTATGAAGTTCTGTATTATTTGTCTGTATCCTTCCTACTGGCTTATTTTGAGGTCTGAACATCTACTTTTTAACATACACTGTTTTTCAAGGGCTCCTCAAATACCCATGACTGTCAGAAATGTATTTAAGCTGTGCTTCCAAAGAAAAAGCAGTAACCATTCAGAGAAGAAAACTGAGCAGCCAAGATCTCCCGGTGAGTAACAGCAGTATTTTCATCATCATTTGAAAGACATTAAATGCAGCTACACAGTGGTGCTATGGAAAATAACAGCTAACTGGAAAAAAATAATATATATTAAATAGTTTCAAAGGAGGTTGAAAAAGTCTCCATGATCTTGAAGTCATGCAGCAGGGCTTGACATTAGGAGACCCTTACAAATTGGGCCTATTTCCTCCGTTCCCACCACAATCAGTTATCAAGCTTGGCTCCAACACACATCAAACTCTCCAGTCCTACACGCCAGCCCTGCATGTTTGGTTTATTAACAGGGACTGGATAACAATTTGCAGCCAGAAGAGTAAGTAATCTCTGGTAACATGCGCATTGATTTGCTACAGTTAGATGTTTTTTAACAACATTTTCTCTTCTTTTCAAACTATACTGATCCAATATCTTTCAAGGGACTTAATATAAATAATAGTTATATACAAGATAATAAAGTTTTAAATAACTTTTTTTAATACAGTAAGATGAAATCTCTCCTCCAGTTACGATCTGAAACAGGAAAACAAAGAATGTTGCATCACATATGCAAATATGGTGCACTTACCTTTTTAGCTATTAGAGACACATGCTGATTTTGTGACCTGCAAAAGGAGGAAGCACAGTTAGTGTATTTTTCTTTTACAAAATAAAGTGCAATACAAATGGCAATTCCTGACCTTAAAAGGGACAAATTCCTGATTGTGTAAGAGTAAACACTACACACTGCATATACACAGTCACAAACACAACTCCCTCATAACCCCAGTGAAGGGAGAGGAAACAATTCTGGACATTCCTGGCTACTGGGGGACAATTGAGGCTGAAGATGCTTAGTACTCTGGGCGAGGAGAAACATCCCAGAGGTACAAGAACCTGTTTAGCAGAACCCAATCTGCAATCTTTGCACCTTCTAGCAGAAAGGGTCAGTAAAAAAATGGCCAAAATCAGCTTAAAACTAAAATCAACTTTGGTATTATCACAGCCAACTTGCCCTGCAAGCAAATCTAAAGTTGCTGCCTTCTTAGATTGTTTTCTTAATTTGGATCTTTCGTTTTATTTTTAGTGGTTGATTTTAGTCCTTATAAACACCACCTCACTACAATCCTCTTCTCAAATACCAGTTTCTTGATACTGGCATATGCTTGCCTTCTCCCAAAGCGCTTGCAAAACTGGAAAATTCCTCAACTACCAGCAGCAGGATGGAAGAGAAATGGAAGATGTAGGGTAAGAAGGATACAGAGGTAGGGAAGGCTAATGCTGTATCCTGGTTCGAGTGAGAACAGAACTCATTCTGTTCAGTGATTTTCCTTTCCAGCTCAGTTCTTCTAACTCCCTGCACTGCCTGCAG
>JANIJG010009793.1:7971-18755 GCA_024611175.1 Megaceryle torquata
TCCTCTCTGTTCCCACTTAGCTCATAGTTGGTCCCTCTTATCTGTACAAACCAAGGTTACTCAAAGCAGTCTATCAGGTTTAGTTTCTTCTATTCAAAACAAGCTACAGCTGCAAAATTAAAAGACTACAACCCGACATTTATGTCTCAATACTACCTTTTCAACTGGCACAAAGAGTAACCCTAATCTTTAGAGTCTTTTGCACTCTCAGAGTGCTACTGAAAGTGAAATGATTTTGATAGGGCAGGCAGCACATCAATAACCATCATATCGTGTCCTGCTGAGACCCTCTGACCTTTGATCCTGCATATAGAAAATTGGACTGCTCAGTGGGCCTTTTCAGTATTTTGCAGCATCCAGACAGTCAGGGACAGAAAAATCTCAACTGTTAGTGGTGATTCCACATAGTTTCTTCTAAGTTTTAGTGTTGTTGCATGGAACCAAATCACAAATGTGATTTTCCATGATGAGGATTCTATTTTTTTTACAGATATTGATTAAAACAAAACAAAACAAAGCAAAACAAAAACACAAAAAAACCCAACCAACCAACCAGAACACACAAAAAAAACCCCAAACCAAACCATCCAGTCAAAAAAAACACAGAAACCCCACAACACTGATTTATTTTTTTTTTACACTTCATGGTTGAAAAACCACAAGCATAAAAACAAGTCTTGAAAAACTCTGATTTTGTTTATCTACCAATGTGTATAGCCTCATCTATGGCTTTATCTGTTTTTCTAGGTTAAATCCAGCATTCCAGTCATCATCTTCATATCTGACTATGGTCCAAGTTAATAGAAAAATTACCTTATTCCATCTCCTTATGGTATGGCATGAAAGCTACATATCGTTTCATTAGTAAAAATATCAACTGTATGAGGCGGATAGACTGTTCATTGCTGCCAAGCAAATTAATTTGCGGCTTGCCTCTCCAGAAGAGTAAAAAAGCAAACCTTGAAGTCCTCAGAACAAAATATGTGTTAACCTCCTGCAACATAAGCTTCCCACTCCATTGCCAGCAGAATAATATTCCTTCTACGAAATAAAGTCCAGCTGTTAGTGACAAGACTGACAATAATCACACACATTCAGTATTGTGTAGGCATAATTCAAGGAGGTACACTACTATCAGAAACTGGAAGCTATTCCACTAAACAAATCTGTTGAATGCCAATGTTGAATGATAATAATTACTAGTGATCATTCACCAATTGCTCATATGGTCTAGATTTAGATATTCTAAAACAGAGACAGGCTGTGTGTTCAGGCTCAGTCTTTTAATTTTATCTTCTAACAATAACTCTCAGTAAGGAAAAAGCAAGTATTCTGTAGCTGAGATCTGTAGTGCCTAAGACTCATACAGTTGTAGTCTTACTTTACAGGCATATAACATTTCAACTTCAAAATAAATTAAACTCTAGGAGGCAGAGGAGGAAGTGTTGCCTAAACCCTGATAGAATAAAGGATGTTAGATGAAGATGAAATAATCTTTCTGGTAGACAAGATTTAGACTAGGTCTAAAGATTAAAAGAAAAAGGGCAGTTGTTATAATTCATTTGCAGATGGAAAGCTATGCTGTATGAGATTGTTTGGAAGAAATCAAATCTTTTGTGAGACCAGATGGTACAGCTGGAAAAAGATGTCAAGCTTTCAAGCACACAGAGCATTCATTAACTGATAACACAGACGTAGCAAACTCACAGTTAACTACAGAACAATACTGCATGTGTGAGTAAATAGATCTCTCAGACCTCTTTGAGAAAGACTGCTTAATCCTCAACTCTACAGTCCTCTCTTTAGGGAGTTTGGGCACTCATCTCAATCTTACAAATTGAGTTTCCGGTACTGAAAGAAATAAGCATTTACTGGGAACCTGAAATGGCAGTTATGTGAACCATTTGATAACTCTTTATTTCTTGTGAGTTTTGTTGTTGCATTCTTTTCACCTGGAACAAAGAGATGATCTTACCATATGACCTTACAATAAGTACTAGTGTCAATGAAGGGCAGAGAGGAGGAATGCATGAGGGGGGGCACTGCATTCTTAAATCACTATTAGGCCTCAAGAGCATAGCAAGCATAGCAAAGAATTCAAAGAGAGCATCCTCTGTGCCACTCTTTTCACTGATTGTGCAGGTAAGCTTTGTAGGTGAAAGACAATTTTGAACATCTAAATGCTGTGTTGAAAAATTGTTTCAATTTCTTACAGATAGCATTTTGGAAATTTATATGTTGCTTAAATTAATGAGACTTTTCTACAACTAACACAACTCAAGCATGTGACATGCTGTGACAATGCTGTGTCAATAAATGCTGTGACAATAAATCTGCCTTCTGTTAAATGGACAGTTTCAGATGATCTGAATTCTTGAAGAATATAGCTGGACAGTCTGATTAAACAGTTTGCAGAGAAGCATCATTGTAGATGGTTAGTGCCCCCAGACTATGACTGCTTTGATTCTCAAAATACTGTTCTCCCTGCCTGCATTTGTATTGTCTCTTCTGTAGCTCCCAGGATGTCTGCTGTCTGTATCTCAGTGGCAACACACTCTCTGCACAGCAGCTGGCTGGACCTGGCTCTGTGTCATGTGGGACTTTTTAGTTGATGATGCTCTTTACATCCTCCATTGAGCCATTAACCAATCCAGCAACACATGGGGAAGGAACAACTAAACCACCACTGTCTGGTCAGCTGCTTCCCTGTACTCTCCTTTGTTTCCTATTATGGAACAGAACAGCATTGCACTCCAGAAACCCCAACTGATGGCTCCTTATCAATTGTGCTGCCAGTGTATCAGATTACTCCTAGAAAGTAAATCAGTTGGTACCATCTCAGCTGTCCTAGGGGTTTATGGCATGGGGGCATTAAATTAATTAATTATTAAGTAATGGTTAGGTATGCTGGTCCGTAGGAGACAAGACTTCTTTAGGTTACTATTAACTAATTATACTGCTGCTGTTGTTTGTCTAACTCAGTGACAGACAGAGATAGAGGAAGGCAGTCACTGTGGTTCTCATCACCTCCCACCCTGTAGCTCCCGGTGAGAGAAATATGTGGTAATACACCAAGACTAATCCAGAGATAAGCCAATTGACCTTTGTACATTGGGCTATCTGTATACAGACCTATTATAGGCATTTAGTGATATGTATTCTAAGTAATTATATGGTCTCATAGGGTTATGCAAATATTTTTGAGACCCTAGTGACACCCAGCTGATGCAAGACAGTCTTGTTATCCCATATTATAGGGCTGTGGCATGGAATGAATAGATATCCAGTGTCATCCAGTTAGTATGTACCAGGGCAGGCAGTAGAACTAGCTACTCAAGCTCCAGACTAGTTTTCTAACTTCTGTCTTGTCCTTACTATCCATCTGTGTCTTTGCATGTGGCTGCATCTCAGTGCTCTACCTTATTTTCCATGATTGGTTACCTTGCACACTGGCTCAAGCCAGAAGAAAATCATGTGATCACCTGTGCCATGGCATTGAATTACTTATTCTGCCTTCATGAGAAAATGTTGAGACCTAAATCTGCAGCCCTTATCTGCACTCAGAAAAGACAACACGGTCAGACACACCATTCTTAAGCTTCACCTTGATGCATCTACAATGCATTTTTATTCAAAATTGTCTAATCCAACAGTTTTTGTTTTAAGGACTACAAATATATACCTTTCTGCCAAGTAATTATTGCATCAGTGGGAAATAGGAAGCCCACAAATACATGCTTGGCTTCTCAGCATGACCTACTGTGGCTCACAGCCATCTGTGTTTACAGTAAGAGATCGCCCACATGCATTAGTCTGTAAACGGTATCAAAACCCAAAGATTTTCTTTTTTTTTTTAATCTTTCACTCTCCATATATTGTAGGCTTAGGGTGTCTCCATCTAAGTATGTGCCTGCACATTTTGTTGTTGTTTTGGTTTGGGTTGGGTTTTTTTGTTTTGTTTGTTTGGTTGGTTTGGTTTTGGTTTGTGGGGTTTTTTTTTGTTGTTTTTTTTGTGTTTTTGTTTTTTTTGGTTTGTTTGGGGGGGGGGGGGGGTGTGGGGTTGGTTTTTTTTGGTTTTTTTTTTTTTTCCCCATCAAACTATTCAGTATCAATTACTGTTGATACTTAAGAAAATCATAGGGAATGAACTGTTTATGAAATGTGAGCAAAGGTTTTGAGCTCAACAAACAAGCATGTATCTAGGTCACCTTTTGCATGGCTCACAATTTTCACATGATAAAGATCTGACATCTTTACAGATTTGCTTATGTTCTGGGAGCACTGGAGAACTTGCAAGTGCTTTCTTGGGGAGGAAACGCCTTGGGCAGTGAAAGATCTCCAACAGTTTCAGTAACCAAGCACGTCCTATGTTTTTCTTTCTAGGATGGCCACAAGCAGAGGGGTTAGCCTTGATCTGTCACCCTGACTCAGCCTTGCCCAAGCAGCTTCTTCTCCTCCAAGAAATTCCAGATTATCTTCACAAGTGGACACTTGGATGACATTCTAGCTAGAATATCTTAATAATGTCATTCCTTTCGTTCCTTTGTATCAATGTTTTCAATCAGTAATTTTCAATACAACATTTACACATGAAGATGGTCTGGTAAGGTTATCAAAAAATGAATAAAGCCAACAAAAAGCCTCATGCTGGAGCTAATGCAACCATAAGCAGTATCAGGATATATGTGCACATTAATCAGCACTTCTCAGAATAAAACCATCTCTACTGAATTTGAAATCTGCTTTAGTGAACACTAGCTGAGGATCTTGATCATAAAAATATCAAAAGAATAAGTGAAGACTTTTGTCCTTTGTATGCTTTCTGTATTGTATCTAATCTGAAAAGAAAAAGATTTTGGAGTCCATTTAATCTGAAATCCATGAAGGCGAATACTTCATTGATATTAGAGTAAAATGTATTTGCTGAGGCTATTTTATTGCTCCACAGATACTTCAGCTAAACTTTAGTTTTATATGAAGTAGTCTGCAAATATCCTTCACCTCAGCAAAGGATAAGTGGTTGAGTCAGCATCTCTGAGGGTATTTAAAAGATATGTAGATGTGATGTTTAGGTATTGGTTTAGTGGTGGACTTGGCATTGTTAACAGCTGGACTTGATGGTCTTAAAGGTCTTTTCCAACCTAAATGATTCTATAATTCTGTAACACCAGATCAGTAGTTTTAATGGCACTCCTCCAGTGAGAGAGATTGGATTTTGAGGTCCCTGGATTATATTGCCATTCATGGTAAGAATCCTATTGATTTCACATCATTATGTCTGGATTTCAAGTTTCTTGGGCTTGTAACACTGAAGTCTTATATCAAACAGGAAAACTCCATCTACTTGAAAGATTTACTATTTCCCTTGCTGTCATTAATACAGCTCTAGGTACACTGCATTTTAAAATGTGGTAGGGATGTATCTCAAAAGAGGCTGTGCCCTTAGTAGCATAAACTGGCTTACGTCCATCAAAGACAGACAGAGCTATACAGGATTATCTTGCCCTAAATTCTATGTACAATTTTAATACTGTCAAAATGGATAATCAGGGAGACTTACTAGTATATCCACTTATGGGCACAGAGTAGTTAAGCTTCCTCTAGTGGGATTTTTCAATATTTTGTTTATAGTGGTGAAGTACCTTTCCATTCTTCTTTACTCCTTGGTCAAACACATAAAGGCAGAAATAACTGAAAATAATTCTATTTATCATGGTAAGAAAATTGGCACTGTATAGATTACATAAATAGGAAAGAATCAGGAATTAGTGTTGTGAAGGAAGATTTAAGTAAGCCAAAGCAGTTAAAATAACTGCACTGATTTACTTCTCAGCTTGAAAAAGCGTTTTATTCATTCCTAAATGATGCTATACTAAGCATCATAATCACAGCTATAGGAATTGTCCTACACCAACTGGATTCTTTAGTTAACCTGCACTTTAACTTAATTAAGAACCACAACTAGTCAAAAGAGATCCAGGAAGGCTGGCAGTGGATTTCTTAATTACAACATCATTTTTTCAGATATGAAATGGTCTTAATAATCTTCATTTTACTTCTTTCCTGACACTGTCTTCAATTCATATAGTGAGTTATTGGTATTATGGCTAGACAGAAAAAAGATATGCTTAGAGCCAGTTTGAGTCTTGTTATATACAGTACTTTCTCCAAAGGGGCATTTTAGCAATTGGTGATGCTAGCCCTAATTTTTTGACAGAACACATAAAAATTAGGGATTTTAACTGAGAAGTATTATCCTCTTCTGTTTCCTACAGAAAAGTGCTTCTAGTGGGTCAGATAATGGGACAGTCATCAACTAGTTGCAGAGGCCATTCATGCAGCAGCACAATAGAGTGGACAGAATGTGAATTAGTCAGCAGTCTGGACAAAACAAAAGCCCAGTGGGAATGAAGAATATGGAGAATGTGACTGTTTTCAGCTCACAATGTAATGTTAATACTGAGGTCTTCAGCATCATCAGCTATATGAGAGGCAAAAAGGAAAGTATGCAAGAAATAGGTTTACAGATGCAACAGAGCAGCTTAAATTTAATTTTAACATTGCAGAGAAGAGTCGCCTTAAAAATGTAGGCAATTTGCTTACAGAAATGCAGTTTGTGTAGGCTTTGGATTATTTAAACAAGGGTAAAAGAACAGCATATTAAGGCATTGACTTTAGGATACCACAATTTGTTTGTACATAGGAACTTCAGGCTAACTCTTGAAAGAACACCTCTCCTTAACTTGGTTGCATTTAATACTGGAATTGTTTTCATGTATAATTTGTTTTGTAATTATAGGAAGTATATTAGATGAGAAGCTTACTTCAGACATCAGAACCCCAAAGTCAATGGAATTGTCAGCCCCCTCAAAGAGCTGAACATAGCTGGAAATGAAATGTTCAATCTCAATCCCAGCAAGACCAACATGAAGTTAACTGCAAGGGGAGGACCATCTAAGAGCAAGCTCCAGGAACTGTCCAGCTCGCTATTAGATTTATGGTAAACTGCACAATCTACTGACACTTAGGCACATGGCATGAGCAGGAGCTCATGGACCTCATTATCAGACATGTGAATAGAAGGTACTGGACATACTCTGCAACCAGCCTTCAGAGCCAGAGTGGACTGTCCCTGCAGCAGAACCAACAGATCCAACACTAAAAGGTTTATTTTCCTCAAGCCAGGCTACACGTGGTGAGTTGTATAACCCCCTCCACTGATCGGCATCCCTTGCAAGGGAGGCAGGGCCAGAAGAAGGCAGAGCCACAGCCGGCCATTTAAACATACCGAGCAAACTCCAGCAAAGGGGCATGGTGGTGAGTCACCTGGGTGGAAGGAGATTCTGGGAGCAGTTGCTGGTACGGGCAGCTATGGTAGCAACCTAAGCAAAACCTGTTGTTCAAAGAAATATGGTGACCCAGACAGAGGTTCCCATGAAAACATGCAGGTGTCCAGGTCTCTGGCTGCAGGGAGTGCCAGAGCCTGGCACTCCTAACAGACGGCAGCAAAGACAACACCTGTGTTAGATGTGGCCAGGTGAATGATTTGCTCAGCCTGGTGGCTGAACTGAAGGAGGAGGTGGAATGGCTGAGGAGTATCAGGGAGTGTGAGAGGGAGATAGATTGTTGAACAGAGAATGTCCTATCCCTGAGGCACATGCAGAAAGGACAGATTTCACAAGAAGCACATTATCCGCTACCATCTTGTAGCCAGGTTATCAGAGGGGACCTAAGAGATGGGGGGGAATGGATACAGGTCCCTTCTTGGGGAGGCAAGAAAGTCCCTTCCCAGCCTTCTATGTCTTCTCAATTGCCATTGCGTAACAGGTATGGAGTTTTGGAAGTTGAGGGTCAGGTGAAGGAAGGTGAAGATGTAGATCCACTTGAGAAGTTGCCCAGGGTGAGTCAGTTGCTGACATCCCTTAAGACTGCTTCAATTAAAAAAAAAAGAGGAGGGTTATAATAGCAGGTGGTTCCCTTCTGAAGGGAACTGAAGGCCCCATATGCTGACTGGATCCATCCCACAGAGAGGTCTGCTGCCTTCCTGGGGCCTGGGTTCAAGATGTCGCAAGGAACCTCTCTGGTCTGGTGCAGCCAACTGATTATTACCTGCTGTTGGTAATGCAGATTGGTGCTGATGAGGTTACAGAGAGAAGGTCTTCAGGGCATTGGGAGAATGCTAGAAGGCTCAGGAGCACAGGTAGTGTTCTCCTCCATCGCCCTTATGGATGGGAGGAATGGTGAACAAATAATGAAAACCCACCTGGTTAACAGATGGCTCAGAGACTGGTGCCACCAACAGAACTTTGGGTTTTTTGATCTTGGAGAATTTTCATGATGCCAGGTCTGTTGAGAGGTAGAGTTAATCTGTCCCCAAGGGGGAAAAGGATCCTTGTGAATGAGGTGGTGGAGCTCACAGAAAGGGCTTTAAACTAGTTTTGAAGGGGGAAGGGGATAAAATCAGACACATTAGAGTTGAGCCTAAGGGTTGCAGGCCAGTGTTGGGGGCGATATCTACACAGTTGACTCCCTTCCTCAAATGCCTGTACACCAACACTCACAGCATGGGGAATAAACAGGAATTGGAAATCTGTGTGTGGGCAAGGGGTTATGATCTGGTGGCAATTACAGAGACATGGTGGAACAGCTCAATTGATTGGAATGTGGTCATGGATGGCTATGTCCTTTTTAGGAAAGACAGGCCAATGAGGCGAGGTGGTGGAGTTGCTCTTTATGTGAGAGAGCAACACGAATGTATTGAGTTCTGTCCGGGGCAGGTTGAGGGGCGACTTGAGAGTCTGTGGGTGAGAATTAGGGGGCAGGCTGGAATGGGTGATACTGTTTTAGGTGTCTATTACAGGCCATCTGATCAGGATGAAGAAGTTCATGAGGCCTTCTACAGGCAGATGATAGAAGCCTTGCAATCACAAGCCCTAGTTCTCATGGGGGATTTGAACTACCCAGACATTTGCTGGGAGACCTACACAGCCAGCCACTCACAGTCCAGGATGTTCCTCCAGGGCATCAGTGATAACTTCTTGATGCAAATGGTGGATGAGCCAACTAGGAGAGGAGCAATACTGGATCTTATACTCGCTAACAAGCAGGGTCTGGTTGAAGCAGTGAAGGTTGGGGGCAGCCTTGGCTGCAGTGACCATGAGATAGTGGAGTTCAGAATATTGTGTGGTAGGAACAGGATACAAAGCAGGATCACAACCCCGGACTTTAGCAGGGCCAAATTTGACCTCTTCAAAAAATTGCTAGGGGGAATCTCATGGGACAGGGTACTGAAAGGTAAAGGGGCCCCAGACAGTTGGACTATTTTTAAGGACCACTTTTTCAAAGCTCAGGATCAGAGCATCCCAGCAGGTAGGAAATCAAGAAAGGGGGCCAGGAGACCTGCATGGTTAAGCAGAAAACTGATGGGCAAACTCGAGTGGAAGAGGAGAGTCTATAGATCCTGGAAGGAGGAGATGACCACTTGGATGAATATAAGACTGTTGTCAGAGAAAGTAGGGAGGCAACTAGGAAAACTAAGGCCTCCTTGGAGTTAAACCTAGCAAGGGAAGTCAACAACAACAAAAAGGCTTCTTCAAATACGTTGCAGATAAAACTAACACTAGAGCAATGTAGGCCCACTGCTGAATGAGGCAGGTGCCCTGGTGACAGAGGATACGGAGAAGATGGAGTTACTGAATGACTTCTTTGCCTCTGTCTGTACTACTGGAGACTGTCCCCAGGAGCCCCAGACCCCTGAGTCCCCAGAGGAAGTCAGGTTAAAAGATGAGTTTTGCTTAGTTGATGAGGACTGGGTTAAGGATCAGTTGAGTAATTTGAATGTACATAAATCCATGATTCCTGATGGGATGCACCTGTGGGTGTTGAGGGAGCTGGCGGAAGTCATTGCTAGACCACTCTCCATCGTCTTTAGTAAGTCGTGAAGAACAGGAGAGGTTCCTAGGGACAGGAGGAAAGCAAATGTCACTCCAGTCTTCAAAAAGGGCAAGAAGGAGGACCCAGGTAACTACAGACCGGTCAGCCTCACCTCCATCCCTGGGAAGGTGATGGAACAACTTATTCTTGGTGCTGTCTCCAGGCATATTAAGGATAAGAGGGTCATCAGGAGAAGTCAACATGGTTTTACCAAGGAGAAGTCATATTTGACCAACTTGATAGCCTTCTATGAAAGCGGGTAGATGATGGTAGTGCAGTGGATGTGATTTATCTAGACTTCAGTAAAGCATTTTTCACAGTCTCCCACAGCATCCTTGCAGCTAAACTGAGAAAGTGTGGTGTGGACCATCAGGTACTGAGGTGGATTGTTAACTGGTTGAAAGAAAGAAGCCAGAAAGTTGTCGTCAATGGGATAGGGTCTAGTTGGAGGCCTGTATCTAGTGGAGTCCCTCAGGGATCAGTATGGGGACCAGTACTATTCAACATAGTCATCAATGACCTGGATGAGGGAACAGAGTCCACAGTCAGCAAGTTTGCTGATGACACAAGTCTGGGAGGAGTGGTTGACACACCAGAGGGCTGTGCTGCCATTCAAAGAGAACTAGGCAGGCTGGAGAGTTGGGTGGGGAGAAATTTGATGAATTATAACAAGGGCAAGTGTAGAGTCTTGCATCTGGGGAAGAATAACCCCATGTACCACTACAGGTTGGGGACTGTCCCATTAGAGTGTAGCACAGGGGAAAGGGACCTGGAGGTCCTTGTGGACAGCAGGATGACCATGAGCCAGCAATGTGCCCTTGTGGCCAAGAAGGCCAATGGCATCCTGGGGT
>JANIJG010009797.1:0-10203 GCA_024611175.1 Megaceryle torquata
GCTGGAAAAGTATCTGTCCTAGAGGAGAAATCTGTTTTGCAGCATGAGCTAGCAAGAGAAAAATGGTCATTGCAGTGTGAAGCAGATGCTGTGAGGAGGCTGGATTGCTTAGCCAGGGCCAGAGGAAAAGAATACCAAACTGCTCCTCTCCAGAGCCATGCAAGTCATCTGTCTGTGACTTCACTTATAGCACAGTATTGGTTTGAATATTAATCAAAATCTGCACTGGAGAAGAGATGAATGAGAGCACATCACAGAAAACCAGCATAAACTCTGATAAACCCTAGGCAGAATTTATGGAGCGATAGCTTGAGGGATGCAGTGCTGTGCAAAAAGCTGTGTGTGTCCAGTCTCTTCTAGGTCTTTCACAGGAACGTTTCAGAGGAATGGGCCATGCAGGACTTGTTGTGTAAAGAAGATGCTTGCCTTTTTTTTTTTTTTTTTTTTTGTGTGTGTGTGGTTCTGGGTAGAATAATTATCTTGTTAAATTTAGGAAAAAAAATACAGGCGGAATAGACAGGGAAATTGTCCCTCTTCCCCAGCTGCACAGACAGCAGGCTCGGCCATGGCTGCTTCATCCAGCTCAGGACTTGGTGTGGTCACGAAATTCAAACTAAAGATTCAGGGTGATGCAAGCTTGTATGGGCTCAGCAATTTGGAAAGAAGCCTGTTCTGTTTATCTTCTAGTTGTAACTTTATTTTCGTGAGTGAGATCCTGAGAGACGTTTTCTCATCTGCTGGCATTTGAAGAATTTAAGAAAATGTGTATTTTATGCCCTGTCTTTTAATGCTATGCTATTTTAATGAGCAGCCAGGGGGAATTAGTACTGTGACATTAGTTCTGGGAGAATATTTTGTAAAACCTTGCCCCCCTGTGTCTGTTGTTCTTGGTCTCACTACATTGACTTTGTTCCATTACTATCAGAAGAAAATGCTTCTTTTCTTTCAGCCTAACCCTTTTCTAAGGATGATCTGCTTTTATTTCTAGTGTACAAACACATCTGTTTTGATAATTTGTGGATTTTTTTAAGAAACTGTACCCAGAATGAGAATCCAAGTCAGAGAGATTACATATAGAAATATGTAATTACCCTTCTGTGAGTCTATTTAGGTGTCAACAAGCTGCCTATGAACTCCATTTATAACCATTAGGTGACTTACACATTGTTTGCTAGCAGCTGTCGCCATGAGAGGATCAAAGGTTGGGCTTGTTTGTATTGCAGTTAACAGGCACGGCCAGGTGTAGCAAGTACCTTCTCTGACAGCACGGTAGGAGAGCAGTTTCATCAAGCAGGAGGAAGCTGGGAGTCAGCAGTGGCTGCTGGAGGGTGCTTGACCACGGGCACCGAGTGCTGCTGTCAGGCTTGGGGATTTGAGGTGGATGGTGCCAAAGCTGCGCCTACTGTGCTGTGCTATGTAGTAGTTGCATCGTGGTACGTATGTTATGTCTTTGTCTGTGGTCTAAATATGGCCCCAGCAGTGATAATGGCTCTGTGCCTTTGCTTAACTTGGACTGATGCATCTCTGTGTGTTTCAAAGGATTGTGTTCAAAACTTTCGTATTTAATAGGGAGTTAACCCAATAGTCTTACAACTGCAGGACTTGCTCCATTAACAATATTTAGTACTCTTTCTTGCCACTGTTTCAAATTCACTGCCACGTTTAGCATCTGGCACTGCAGTTTAAATTTACGTAGGAGATGGTCTGGTTTATTTTAACTCTGTTGGGTCTATGGGCTGAGTTGAGACACCAGTCACAAGCCCTAATCTTCCCTTGCTGTAGGAGACAAATATTCTGGAAAAGCAGAACTATTCCTTAAGGTGCTGGAGGACAGAGAGTGTTTTCAGGGACAGGCTCTCAGAGGAGCTGTGCTGAGGACAGAACTAGGAAGTCTTTCAGGAGATGTTGCCATGCAGGTCCCTGGACCACAGAGAAGATGCTGGGGTCTAAACCAAGGGCAGAGCAAGGCTTTAGTTACTAATGCAAGTGTTTTTAAGCTAGGACACTTGGAAAGTCTGTCTTAAGGTGTGACTGGTGCATATGGTATTTTATTCCATGGCTAGTACTACTGTTTTCCTAATGCTACAGATGAGAGCCTACAGCAACAACAGCCCAAAGTTTGACTTTATTAAATGCTATTTACAACAAAACGTGTTTTTCCACTCAGAGATTTATTATTTTAATTGTCTTTACCTAATGAGAAATACACAACCTTTCATAAGACTGCACAGTCTAGTCAAAGTGCCTCGGGAGAGTAATGGGCCCTTTTTGGTTTAAATCTGGCCAAATCAGAAAAAAGTATTTTGCTTCAGATTGACCCAAAATGGACATGTTGAGGAAGTTAATCAACCATCTTACAAGAGTTTCAGATGGACATGCAACAAAATATTTAACTAAATCTTCATATTATTTACCTTCAGATTAATTACTCTCTAAGCATGTCTCAACCAAGAATCTTTTACTTTGAAATCTTTTATTTTGTGAGCTTTTTTTGTATCAAAATGCTTCAATAGATTAAATAATTAAACCCTGCCTTTTTAATAGAACTAATTAAAAGAAAATACCAGTTAGAGACAATGAGGAAGAAATGTTTTGTATCACACCTTGTTTTTCTCTATCCTTATTTTAATTCTAGAAACATTTAGACCAGCATATACTTGGAAATCAAGCACACTGATTTTCACAAACTGTTATTATTTCAGTGTTAAATTTCACCTTTCTCAAAAATAGTCAGTTATCTACTCAAAGTAGCAATGTACTCAGGAGTTTGTTGGGGTTTTTTTTAGGGTTAAAAAAAAAATTAAACCTTGAAAAGAGTAGCACAACATAAACATTTTGATTTTTGTCACTTTTTTTAATATTATTTTTGAAAGGGCAGATAACAGAGGGCAAACATCCATAGACTGCATGAAAATGTTGATCACTGTGTGCCTGGCAGCTTGTAAATGCCAAGTACTTATCGGATGTTTATAAAATTATTTTCAGACACTTCAGCTGATGAGTAGCTTGCAAACTGAGCCTCTCATTTGAAGAATATATGATGTATATGTGTGTAACTGCTATTCCTGCACTTTCAAAATCAGTGAGACAGGTTTCAAGTCATCAAACTGACTTGAGTCAGTTGGGGTAGTCTAAAGCAATTAGCAAAGCTTTCTATTTTCATGCTGTCAGAAGTCCTCTGGGGCACTTTGCCTTTTCTTTGGATGAGGGCTATATGTTGTCTGACATGCCCCATCCCTTGCTCATGTTGCTGGGTGCTCCCTTTCCCATGCCGTTGCTTTGCTCCTCATTGTCTTCCAGCTGTAGTCAACTCAACCCTCTTCCACTGATTCTGTATTTCAATATTTCTCTCATGGCCTTTACTTGTTGTGTGGTGGCACTTTTCTTAGGAGTTTGGCTACTTTGTCCCTCTGAAGTACCAGAGGGCTTCAGCACCCTTGATAGTATCCAAGCTTTGCAGCTCTTCATCTGGGCATTGTGAGGCTGGTGGGAGGAGAAAAAAGCAGAGGCCATTTTAAAAGCCCTTCTCTGAGACTCCTTCATGTCGTGTTTATGTATTTCAGAAGCTGGAGACTGAGCTGCTATATAAATCTTTAATGTTATGTACGTGCATAAAAATTTAAATTACTGTTTAGTGACCTCATTGTAGAGGAGTGTTGAGAAGAAATCCCACAGGAATGTAATACTCTTAAGTGTGGTTCCTCTGTCTATATCTTTGTTGTCAAACACAGACAAATTAATTTCTAAGAAAATAAATATGCTTTAGGCTAAATAGCTGAAAGGAATGCATTTGGCATCTTGCTTTTGGAATGTGGATTCCACCAATAGCTATCTTTGTAGAAATGGCTTATTTTTCAAGGGCTGAGCATCCCTAGGCCACTGTGTAATCAGCAGATGTTGCTGGGGTAAGCAGCTCAGGAAATCAGGTTGCTCTGTTCTGGTGACTGAGTCTGGTATTTAGTCCATCATGTGTGTAAATGTTGCCATAAATAAATAATACTGCTGACTTGGCAGTCTTTGGGCAGTTTTAGTTTGATGTGTCCACGTGACACTATCACTATGTTTTCCAGGCTGGTCCCTACATGCATTGGAAATGTGGAGGGAAGGCTGGTTGAGCACAGAATTCAACAATGCTTTTGTCTCACCACCTTCTTCCCTCAGAGACAATAAATATCTTCATGGGAAATACTGCAGAGATCTCTGTGTCTGTGCTCTGTATATGTCCTTTCTAAATGAGCATGTTCCCAAGGCAGTATTTGTGAGCATGGAGACAGGATTTGCACCAGTGGGGAAATGATTTGCAGCAAAAGTGGGTTTGGTAAGAGTGGGTGGGCTGCCCACAGAGGTCAAAATGACTGCTGCAAACTGGTGCCTCTGTGAGGTTTGTAGGTAATGGTGGTTTGCCTGGGATGCCTGGCATGTGAGTCTGGGTCTGGAGCCCTTCTAGAGACACCAGAGAAGGTAAAGAATAGAAATCACCATGCCATAGGAAAGTAAAATTTGGGTAACTGACATATTCCTTATTAAAAAATAAATATATTAGTGCTCAGTTGAAGTAGATAGTATCTTGAATAGAAACACTCTTGGTGATTCTTTATGACTTGGATGTTGAAGTGGTTATTTCAATTTACTGAAGCAATTATATGTATAATTCAATATCTAATGAAATCTAGAAAGAAAGATTATGAATTATCTACCTCAAAATGCAGTGGTGGGTTTTATTTATTTATTTGTTTATTTTTAAGAACTGGCTTGTCTTCAGGCAAGCCTGCTTGTGGAATTGTGAGGTAGCCAAGCAGCAGGTCATTTACCAGAAGTCATTGATTGCTGAACACAGATTCCTCTGCTGCCTGGTTTACTAAGGGACTACCGCTATCTTCAGGATATTTGTCTGAATGGTGCACTTTTTTGTTTGGTTTGTTTTCTTTGCTATTCTATCTTGTAAGTAGAAAGCAATGTTATTCTCAGCATCAGTGTAAACCTTAACCCAGCATTTATTTTTATGTAAAAGGACCATCCTGAAAAAAAACACACAGCCCAGCAAGGAGTGATCTTGCTGGATCTGGAGGAATGCTGTAATTAAATCATCAGTTACCGTTCCTCTAGATCCCCACAGCAAATATGGTTTGGCTACAGGTTGGTTCTGAGGTTGAATCGGCACAGAGCAGAATGCCTGAACTTTTATGGAAGACCGAACACGCCAATTTACTTTTAATCCTAGAGCCCTTTGCCACACCGAGGGGACCCACTGAATGATGTTTCTTGCCTCCCAAATGTTGTTTTCACTTAGCTTGCTATGGTAATTCTTGAATATCTAAAATGCATACCTCTAGGCACATTGTGTGATACCAGGCGCGGTGTGACAGCGTGACTAATGTGCATCTACAATTACAGTTCCTGAAGATTTCTTTATTTCATATGATAGTGCCAAGAGATTTCAAAGACTTTGATGTTGACAGTTACAGTAATTACACTGCATCCATTATGTTGTTCTTGGTAAATGAGATTTCCTGAGTTGGCCTGAGCAGCGGTCTCCCTTTTTAACCTGATATCTGTAATCTACTCAATACTTTTTTCCACGTGCTGTATCTCGATCTGCTAAGTATCAGATTTAAATTGGGGATTTTTTTCCCATCTGGAGTGTTTGCATATATATATAGTGAGAGTATACTTTGTTACTGAATCTTAATGATTCTTAATCTCTTTCTGTATGATTGTGATACCTGGCAAATGAAGATGATTAACACAATAGCATACAGGGGAAAAAAACCTACAGCTAGGAACTTAATGAATGAATACAAATTTAATGTATTTCTCTTTGGAATTCAAAATGTATAACTTGCCTGTAATGGTATCCATGTACTACTTTCTATTGCTTTTACACCTGGCTTGTCATGTGCTACAGGGTGATGCCTCAGATTTCTCATCTAGATTTTCTGTTTCTCATTAGCCTTGAGTCACTGGGAAAGCTGGTGACCAAAATTTAAAATAAATAAACCCCATCAACAGTTTTACTTATTTTATTATGAAGTGTTTTTATGGGGTTGTAAGAAATGTCACAAATTTTCAAGAGCACATCCTGCCACTTGCCTGCTGGATTCAAGGTGCAGTGAATTGCTGAAGTGTGTACAGTCACAGGGGGCCTGATTCATCCCCACCCTGCTGCTCTTGCAGCTGTTTGCAGCTCAAAAGATAAGTATTTATTCTTATTTGTATTAAGGCTGATTTATACAACTGTTGTAGAAAGGATGGGCTTTAAGACAGGAGTTGAGATACAATGCTAGCACTTTGTCTCCTCCTGTGATGAGATGGTATTAAGTGACCTGAGTTTAAATGAGTTTTATGCTTACTTAACAAAAATACAAGTGATAACAATAGTTCAGGTTAGTGGGGATTAGATTTACTATGCTTACAGCAGGTTGCAATATATTTATGTAATTAATTAAAAAAAAAAAGAGTTGAGTAAGAAGAAAGGCCATATTTTGATTGAAATAGTTCTCATAAACAAATTGAATTGACAGCTTGGATCAAATCATGCTTTTGTCCTCTCCTGCTGTGAAAAACCTTACTCAGGTGATAAGAAAACTGTGTTTTCATGATAGAACACAACTAGTCACACACAGGGAGGTAGAGTTTAAACACATCCTGGCTCTCCCTCTGGTTTAGGCTCCTCTTTTAATCCACTTCTGTGCTATAGGATTGTTTCTTTATCACAAGGATAAATGTGCAGTATTAATTTTTTAGCTTCAGGATAAATTTTATACAGCCAAGAAACCACCTTATTTCATAGCAATGCAGCCTCTTTGTGATAGTTGTAAATTGAGATCCTGTGATTGATGCCATTATGTCATGTAATATACCACATTCTGTTGTCAAAATTTATTTTTGTTGTTGTCAAAATTTTAGTATGTCTACGCAAAGTTTTAAATAATTGCTGCAATAAAAGAAGCTTTTGGATGAGAAACATGGTGCCTGGTGGTTTGCAGAAACAGAAGGTGGCTGAAGTGTATTTATCATGTTGAAATTACAGTTTCTCAGATGACAAATCTTTGATTCATTCAGAAAATTGTTATGATTTAGTTTTTTATTTAGGATTCTGGATACATCCCTTGTACTATTTTAAGTATCACCTGTTAATGAAAAAGGAGCAGTCAGTGGAGAATTAAAAGAATTAGTCTTTATTTAAGATTCAAATTAGTTTTAGTAAAACCATGAAAAAGAAATTAATGTGAAAGTCAACAAGACAGATCTTTAGCCCATGACCAGAATTCATAATCTGATTTCTACTCTCTCCTGCAAAGAGAGTGTTTGTCTTCAGTTTAAGGTAATTCAAAATAGCACCTGTCTTTTAGCCCAGACACCAAGGTAGAGGGTCTAGTGTGTCCCCCTCCTTGTGGGGTGAGAGGAGTCTCCAACCTCCTTTGGAGTACCTGGAAGTGGCAGAAATCTGACTTAAGCGAATTTCTGGAGTGCTGCCCTGATCTGTGCAATAAGTAACCTCTCTGGAAAGTTAGGTGATGTAACTTTCACTTTATGCTACTGATCTTACCTGAATGGTCAGGATTTCTCTTTGGTAGCATCACGCACTCAAATCTTAATGCTGGTATTTTGACACCTAAGGGACTCTTAATTCATGCAAGAGTAGTGAATTACTTCATGACCTGGCAGTCTTAGCACCTTATTCCTTCATGCCTTTTCTCTTCATATATCTTTCTTCAATGTAAAAAAATTAAATAAAAATACTCTGTATTCCTTAGTTTCCCACAGTTATCCTTATTTGAATAATCTAATTTCTACAGCAATAGGAGCATAAATCAGGTTAATGGAAAACCTTAAATTCTCTACAGTGAATGTGTTTGACAGTGTAGCAGTAATGCTCACAATCTTGTTTAGCCTGAGAGCTTTAAAATCCAGATATTCATTTACACTTTCATAGATGTAAAATGTTTGCATAGTGTACATACAAAGGAGAAGCCTGTCTGAGTAGGGCATTGTCTTTCTCTTTTTGTTAAAAGTGACCATGCATGTCTCTAAAGATTAACTGAGTGGCTTGGAAGAACTTAGGGTCTGGTTTGGTTAGAGGCAGTTTTTGGAAATAGCTTCCAGAAATTTTTAGAGAACAAAATCTTATGAAACTTTAGCAAAAAGAGCAGCAGTCAAGTGATAAATGGTATTGTGATGGTACCCAAAGTGGACTACAAAGCCAGGGATTTTGGGGTTTAATTTTGAGTTAAATTAGAAAGATGGATTTCAGTTGGACATCCAAGGGGGAAGCATTTTGAACTGCTTTCTTATGATTTTTTTTTTTTTTACTGTTCTGTAAGGTGTAATGTGATTGAGCATGTGAGTCCTGTGAGTTTGAAACACAGCAGAAGACAACAAAGAAAACCATACTGCTTTGGAGGAGAAAATATATCTTATTTGGCTTGTTTTAAGGTTTTCAAATGGAATATTTTAATTGTGTTCTATCATGAGACCCAAACCTTTCTAGAGGACTTGGAAGATTTGGATTAGGAGGTCCACCAACTTGTGCAGTGCTGTTCAGTCACCATCTGGAAATAACATCTTTTCTTTCTAGTAATGCCCTTTGTTCCAGGCAGTGCCACTTACTTTTGGGAAACCAGCTGCTCCCTTTGGTAACTGTTGACTATTTACTGGTCTTGCATTTAAAAGTGACTTCAGCCATTACTTAAAATAACCTCATATTATTGTGCCTGTAGCAGTGATCCTGCCTCTTTTTTTTTTGGGGGGGTAGTGAGTGGGATGTGTTTTAGGACTCCTGCCATTTCACAGGGAAGATATTACTGTCTAATTACTTGGTAGAAAATGCCAATACCTTTATTTTAGGGAAAAGAATCAACTTTTTAATGCCACATTACTGATTAGTACTAATACTTTTTGTGTTTAGGCAGCTAATGTAAGAGCAGAGCTGCATTCTGTAAGTACATCTACCTGCTTTATCCCTGTATTTGGTCTTTGCAAACTTTGCATTGGCTACATTTAATGCTTCTACTTGTCTGTTGATGTCTGTAGCTTAAATACCAAATTAGTGTAGGATATAAACCACATCTGAACACGTCAAAGAAGTGCAGAGGTACAGCCTTTATGACACCAAGCTCTCCATATGAGGGACAAGGCTTCCTGAGTGATGCAAAGTCCATTGCTTTTGCAGGGAAATAGGTGAGGAGCAGATGCAGGCACCTGCATCCTGGTGATGGGCTGAGAGTGCATTGCTCATGAGGGAGCTTGGAGCTGGAATGGCAGCTGCAGTATTTCTTCAGCATTCTTGGGAACCAACCCCACAGTCTGTCAATGTTACCATTTATTTTCAGATTCAGAAGCAGATGCCACGTATTTGCATTTGTATAACACTTCTTCTGGATTTTAATTTGTGACTGAAAAGTTAGATTTGACCAGGAAGTTTTATTCCCCCCACCAGGGACTCGACCCCTTTGTACTTGTAGCTTCTTATATTCTGTCAGTGGGGTGGCTGACCTTTTCGTTACTGACAGCAATGGTGTCCTGTCAGGCAAGTATATGCAGTGATTTCCAAGAGGTGAGAAAGTGAAATGAGGCAACATATTGCTATAAACTTGAACTATTGCCACTTCTATGCAGCAAAGAAAAGATTCTGAAAATAAAGGCTAATGAGCTGTGCAAAGCACAGTGAAAGTCATAGAAGATGGAAATAATTTTTAAATATCAGCACGATAATGTCTAGCCTGAGCCAAGTCCTCATCTACTGTAGAGCAGATAAGGAGCTTAAGAATGAATTACATAGCTGATATGCATAGTTCATTGAGATGTAATTTTTAATTGTAATGTACGTTGTACTTCTTGTTGAATATTATCTGACTGCTGGTTATAGCAAAGTTGCTGGTTGATTTGTTGTTCAGAAGAATTTAGTTGCTGCTCCATCATGCTGACTTGCCCTCAGGAAGGTCCCAGGAAGCTGCAAGTTTCCTTCATAAGAAAGTGACTTCCCTTCTCTTGAGAGAGGGCCCTTGCTCCATTTGTAAAAGGCAGCTATCAAAGGGCAATATTGAATAATAAAAAAAAGATTTATTTAAAGAAAATGCTTGTAGATTGATAATTTCTGAAAAGTCAGTATGTGTGTAAGGCTTTCTTCCTAGTTTGTCTTTTTTTTTTTTTTTTTTTTTTTTTTTTTTTTTTTTGTTTTGTGGGTGTGAATGTGAGGGGGCA